>SNQN01002020.1:0-12771 GCA_008642245.1 Bassia scoparia | reverse complement strand
GTCGCTAAAATAAAGTCTAGACAAGAAAATGTACAGCTACTTGAATAAAAGAATACAATGGCAAGCAGGGGTCGATACCACAGGGAAATGGTCTTGTTGAAGAAATTTGTGATTGATTGTTAATTATTAATCCGATTGCTCGTATTAATAATCACCGAATCAAAGGTAGCAAAGGGGGGAAAAGTTTGATTGTGGTAACGAAGTTTAAACAAAAGACAATCCTATCGACTATTTGAGGCTAAAACTACTAAAGTGAAGTGATTAAAGTCGATTGACATAAATCGACTGAGAAACTTGGCGCAAAAGTGAACTTGTTCCTACTCACTCAATTGAATCATAACCTTTATTCTAATAATTCAAACTCAACCAACTATTGACAAAGAAATGGTTTCCTTGATGACTCCTTAATTGATCAAGCTAAGCAAAGCGCAAAACCTAACCCTAACTATCCGAATAATTCTTTTCAAAGCAAAGAGAATTATCACAATAGAAGCTTTAAAAACTGGAGTAAACAATAGCAATGAACTCACTTCAAGCTTCAAGTAAGCACAATCAATCTGTGTTATAACAAAGCTTAAACAATTAACAAGCTTAATGTGAGTAAACTTATTGCTACTTTCAAGGTTTAAGCAATATAATCAAATGAAGTTTAAACCTAGCAATGAAATCCAACAATTATGAATAAGTATTAATCCAAATCAATAACTGTTTGATAATCTAAACAACAAAGATAGCAGCAAGTTTATGATTGAAGTAGGAAAATTGAAGCATAAAAGATATACTATACTTTGAGCTTTGGGAGCAAGAATCACAAAACCCAAGAAACTAAATTAAGCTTCCATAACAAGTGATAGAACAATTAGCTTCATTGATTCCATATTAATAATAAAGTTTGATTACAGAGACACTAAAGAAAGATTAGAGTAGTTGATTGCCTCATCTTCTCCACGGTGTTGAAAAACTCTTTTTGTTGGGAGGTGAGCTTTGTCAAACCCATGGTGGATTGCGGCCGGGCGGCGCTATGTTTTTGTTTTTTCTTGGATGGGTTAGCGGAAGAGGAAGCACCGACTGTTTTTGGAGGCATTTTTTTTCTTTTTGTGGTGTTGGTGTTTTGGAAGGTGCTTGTGTATTAGAATGAAGGTTTGTGTTTAGGAAAAACAATAACCTGCAAAACAAACACACAAAAGAAACTTATAAACAAATTAATCGAAACAAGGATTGTGTCATCCATGGTTGGATGGAACAATAGTTATGGCGATATATTAGCTTAAAATAATCAATCAAAACCCAACTTATTCGGTTGCAAATGAAAAACCAAATGTACTGAACAACACCATTCACTGTCATACCAAAACTAGCCCCAAAAAAAAAATAAAAATGCCCTTTGTAAATTCATCAAGAACAATTGCCAAGTCCCAATGAGTCAAAAACAACTTCTAGGTATGCAAATCCACCTTAGGATTCACAAAATAATCAACAAAAAACTATCAAAGCCCCCAAAATTCATACAAAAGTTCAACTCCAAACACAAGAGTGCCAAAATTTCACCAAATTCACAAGCTCAACCGCATAACTTCATCAATAAATACAAGGTCATCCTCAAAAAGTTACCAAAATCACAAGTTTAATCATAAGGAGGAGGCAAAAACCAATTGCAACAACAATGGCACAAAAAAATGCATTTCAAGGGTTTCAACTTAGTATGAAAGAAGTATCAAAATTTCAACTTTAAACTACAAGTTAATTGGCAAACGAAGCATAAATCAAGCATGAAGTGATTCATAATCAATTTATAACTATCAAGAAAATACAAATTGCAACAAACTAGAAGGAAAAGTTGAAAGTGAAACTTACTACTTGTKKAAAATTCCTCAATAAAAATGGTGAAAATGGAGTATGAGGAAGAAGAATTCCAAAAATTGATGATTGCAATGGAGTTTGAGATGAGAAGAATTTGAGAAGTTTAGAGAGGTGATAATGAGTGAGGAATGGTGGAGTGAGAAAGAGCAATACAAATCAAAAAAACTAGGGATTGAAAATGAAAGGAAGCTTGGTTGCAATGGTTTAGAAACCTTCACGATAAATCTGCTCTCACGTTGCATTATCGGGCATTAGAGGGGTGCCGTTTTACTCATGGCTTCTAAACCGTGTTTTTCAATGACTTAACTTAGCGTCTCTATTTGCCTTTAATCCTTCTAACAAGTATCTGATTGTATTAGTGTAGTTTAGTGGTTTAACAATGTTCTAGAGATCAGAGCAAGGAGACCTTGTTGTAGATAACGATTTAAGGCACTAGTCATTTGCAGATGCCACAGAGATGTAGAGTTGTTTCTTATATGATTTGAGAATAAGAAAAACAATCTAATCGTACGAGACACAATTAATTCTAACCCATCGCTCAACAGAACATGTTTAATCCAAATATTGTAAAGATCACCGGAGGTGAAGGGAAAAGAAGCATTGACAATCCAATTACCTAGAGGAATGGAGCGAGTCAGCACTTACTCAGAGTGCATCTGAGTCCAACTTCGTTTCGAAGCTAAGGGAGGTTTGGGCTAGCAGTTGTTTGTAGAGGGGGCTTAGACTTTCTGCAGTCCCACCCTATACACGAAAATTAGCTCTTCTACCAGTGCGTGAGACTCTATGCCAAACACTATGAGTCGATTAGGTCTGTGCAAAGCGTGGAGATCTCCTCATTCTCTAGCCTCTAACTTTATAAATCCGGTTCGGTTCTCACTCTAGAATTCTCCACTTAGAAGATGTCTCTATACCTCATGTCTAGATTTTGTCGTCATACCCATCTACTTTGGCTAGTTCGAAAGTCCTCTTATCATGAAGGTTGGCCAAACTCTATTTTGTTCTTTCTAGCCAAGCAAAAACAATTGCTATGAGTGTCAAGCACAAGCAAAATACTTCTCATAGCAAATATTCAATCATCACTCCATAACCTCAATCAGCAAAATTGCTCTATCACCATCTTTCTCCCTGACTAGCTAGAATGTTACCAGAGAGATGTACTCATACTGTAGTGAATAACTCCTTATGTTATAGAATTATCCGAATGCAGAAACGATAAAAATATGTCATTTTATTTGTAGAGAAATCAAATAGACATTGGATTCATTAGAGAATTGATACTAAGATAGCAAAACTACTAGGAAGATTTCTAACTAAATCTCACTATACTTAAGATATAGAGAGATTGGATAAATTAGATTGAATCAAACTAAGTATCACAATGTCTAAACACATAATAAGCAAAGGAACAAGTAATGGGTGAAATGTAAGATGTTAACCAGAATACCTAGAAGCATTTGAATGATCTGATAATACTAGCAATATGAAGTGGAAAAGTATTTGTTGAAGGTGTAGGGTGTTGGCATAGTACCGAATGAAACTTCAGTATGGCTTATTGGGCTTTGCACTCTCTATGCTCGAATCATTGTATGAATCGGAAAATGTTTGGTGTGTGCTAGTTCTCATTGCGTCCTTAATAGCCTAGTAAAAATGTTAGTTGTATTGTGATTATGTTCACATGAAGCAGAAAGAGATAATTAGTCGGGAGTAGATGTAGCCGCCAAGGGCAGGGGGAGCGTTGACGTTCTAGGTGTTAGTAGAGTCGGATCGCTCCCCAAGGGGTACGAGCATAGTGAATAATTCATAGCTGCCATCTATAGGGCGTGTATATGAGGCGGACGCTCCAGGTCACAGAGCTGGTTACGGCTCTGGGTCATCCCTTGGGAGTCGGTACGCTGCAAGTCTTAGAAGCGGACGTCTCGGTGATGCTTTTCTTCCATGAAACTTCTGCTTTTCCTTGCCTATTAGCGAGGCTGAACGCGTCACAACTAGTAGCGGACCAGACTCTGAAATGCCTCTGTATCGTGCTTGTCCTCTTCTGAACTTGTTCAGAGGGACGCTCTGTCTAAGGGGAATACGGAGCGGGCGTGCTGGCCTTGAAGCTAATGTGCTTGCAGTTTTGTCTCTTTCCTTTTTGGGCAGCATCAAGTTCAGCTTTCGTCGATGCGCGCGCCTCTGATATTGCTTTGACTACCGAATAATCTCAGCAAAGGACCGCAATCAATCTAATGCAAAAACTATGAAGTATGCAACTTTGTACTTCAAAATTTATTACCTGCATGCAAACTATGTTGGAATAACACCTCCAAGAGAATATATCTACAATAGTTGCCGATAATCTTGGGTGACTATGTGACCGAGTTGTAGTGTATTCGGGAAAATTGATGGCAAGATACTGCAACGATTTAATTTGTGTGACAACAAAGGTAGAAAAGGGCGGAGTAATCGCTACTCATAAATTGCGGCATACATGCACTGTATCATCTTGCAGTCACGGATGCGTTTGACCCGCAGGGTAATATAATCGCGTGGGTCACCTCGGAGTGACTGCACAAGCTCGATCTTTCTTTTTTTCGTCTTGTTTAACCAATAGTCGCCTTGAGCTCAACACCGCATATAGTAGCTGACCCGAAGGTTTGGCCTCGGCCCAAACTCATCCGTAGAAGGACGCGGGACGAGGTAATTGGTGCTGGGTAAGCATACCGTCAGTAGTCGTGCGTTCCAAATTTCTAATATTTATCATTATTGGGGTTATTGTCTAACCTATTAGCCTCTGACACCTTGATTCACATCTTCAAACCTTTGTTATGAGTATCTCATTCTTTGTAATGTCATATGAACACGTTTTGGAAAACTATCAGTAACAAAGGCTTTTACAAAGTAGGTAAAACTAAACCAACCTAAGACAGCTTTTATAATCAAGGTATAAAGCGCAGTATTATGATGGAATTCTCCACCAAATCCATCAGAGAGGAGTGTATGGTAATTGGAGTCTTTAGCGGAACAGAAGAAACACGATTACACATCTCTTTTGGCTATCTGGGCAGTTTCCGCCGGTTTTTTGTCAGAAATGAAATGGCAATAAAACATCGGGTCGATCTCGAAAGCTCCATGAGTGTGATTATAACGTCGTCTTGGCACGACGCACATACCGTGTACCCGCGTGTATTCCAGTTCATAATCCTGATTTCCTATCCTAACGCTATGACCCGCAACGGCGTGGTCGCTCAAGCTAGTGAGGGTTTCCATCTTTCTTAGCATATCAAACTCATGTTCCTAAATTATAGAGCGCTTCAACGTTTAAGCGACGTGGTCACTTTGAAAACTTTAGAGAGCTTTCACTAGCAACTTGCCACAGCTCCATGAGGGAAAACATCGCTGTTACACTAAAGGCCAAAGACCACCGAGAATTGGTAAGTTTCCTGGAACAACTGTAGTCTATGAGGGAATACACAAGGACCTCCCTGCCGACGAAAATTCTTGCGTGAAATCTGCTTATTAGGCTTGGCCAACCGCGTAGTTGTTTTGTCTTTGTTATAGGGCTCAGTCTTTCTCATTAAGAGTCGTTCCGTATCTTCCCTGCCGACATCTCGTTTTGAATCAAGTTGCTATTATACAGCCTCATCAATATCATATTAAAGGAAGTTTTGACAGCCCAAGTATACTTTATGTTCAACTCCACCGGTATGACACGCTTGGTCCTAGTAGACCAGATCCAAAATGGATGGCCTCATTCCCACATACGGTATGTGCTTATTAAGTCGTACCGAAGTTTTACGCCCAAGCAGAGCGTCACATTTCGCATAATTAACACTCCTATTCCTTTCGGCTAGGATTGAACCGGTTTTATCCTGCAGGATTTGATACCTCTTGCGATCTCTACGAGGTTTGATAGCTTTCTGCTGCTCCTATGTGGTTGTTAGGAGTGAATAGTCAGTAGTAGATGTTTCTTGTGCTAACACTATTACTTCTTCAGAAATTGTCGACGCACATCGGCTGATTACGAGAATTGCGGGTCCTTTATCATCTAAGTTAATGTAGCTCTGGGAGGAGCCCAAACTTGTCAAAATGATGTTAGGGTCTGGGCACTATAAACTTAATTCTGTAACGACTTGTAAGCAATTCTATCGACGTGGTCTATTTGCTGTTGGCGCGTTCAGATCGCCATTGTTGTTGATACAGTATTTGCGAGGGGGATGCCTACTAGAAATACAGAGTAGACCAATTGGGAATGTAAACTAGGAAAAGGGTCCCGGTAAGAGTCTAATGCCTTGGGCTACATCCAAAGGTAGTCGACAAGAGACGTAGTTGAAGACGTTTTGACGGCATATCATTCCTGACATTTGTTCCCAGTTCTTTGTCACGGCACTAAAGAGCGACTAATAATAGTGAAGAACAGCTCTAACGGTTATAATATCTTTCATAAAACCACAGATCAATAGCCTCTTCCGATCATATCGCCTGGCACAAAATGACCTCCATCAGAGCATAAGATACATGAAATTGAGATAGGGCGATCTTGCATTCTCTCGCGGACATATGTTCATCTGGCGAATAGCGAGATATCAGCGCATGATTGCCGATAATTTAATATATCGGATCATTCCCGAGTAAGTTAATTTGTTTGAACGATCGATGCTCTGTAAGGCTTGTCTGCTGTTATTCTAGTCAATATTTGTGGAAGGTCGTAATTTTGTGTAGGCCAACAAGAATCGTAATTCGACTATTATTTGCATACTTCATGGTTTGAATATCCGTTCATAGCAAAGCTAAGTGCTTCTATGCCCGGATTTGACTTTCCTCGCGATATTGTTTTCACCTCACATCGGTTTGTTGCGGTCCCGTTTCTCCATGAAGTCTATATTGAGAAACCAATCCGGACGTGCAAATGTAGTTCAGTCCTACAGCACATTGTTGTCAGTCCGCTTTTTTATCTCGGAGCTCTCACAATCAAAGTTCCCGCTTCAATATGGATAGGAGAAGCATCCAATGAATTAACCTAGGCTTATGCCTCTTTCTTGGTCATCAAGTGCGTAAGGGCGCATGATATCCGTCAGGATTAGTTAGCCTTGGGTGTCTTCTCGAGTCACGTAACGGGAGTCGGAAATATTCTCGAAATTGACATAATGGCACAACTCGCTGAAACATCTCCTTGTCACGTTGTACGTAAGTAGTTTCGGTGTGTGCGTCATTTTAGGGTCATAGAGGCAATAATAGTATAGGGCATGATGTGTGCTCCGATTGCACTCTTGACTTATTTTTTGGCTTACAGTGTTTATTTTTCATTCCTATGACTGTTCAGTTAACGAGACAATTACCGCGTGCCTTTTTTGTGGGTCTATTTCTTTTTCGCTTGTTGTGCAGAGATGTTGATTGCGCGTTCGCGGTGCCGCATCTCTGTCGAACACAACAGTCGCCGACGAGCGGTAGAATCGCTAGCATCACACCAGTGATGCAATGATAGAGAGAGTCTAGAGGTTGAATTGATTGGTGGGCAGTATGGCGATAGTTTTCTCTCATGTCAAAGGGTAATAAACGCAAGCCATTACACAAGTCTTGATTCAGTATGCACAAAGCCCACGCTCGGTTGGCAACAACTCGACATAAGAGACGTGATAATCTTGTGAGAAAAGTCTTTGATAAACCTGGCGGTACAGAACAACTGCATGACGAAGAAACGAAGCTATTCCTGTTACATTTTGCAGTAAAGCTAGCAAAAGTTGGCGTTAATCGATGAATCGTTAGTATCAATTCTTTGCTTGCGTTCACTCTCCAACCCGACGCTCACACAAAATGGCCAACATGCAGCAATGCAGTGGTTTCGTTAAAGCCATAAATAGTGGCATTCTCTGAATTTAAACGACTAGTTCTCATTCAAGCTCGCATTGAGCATTCAATACTTTACTGATAGCCTCCTTGAGTTCTTGGGTGTTATATATCCCGTGTAGTGTCTGGTACTTATTGTTGTCTTTTCCCCAGTGACATTTGGAATTTCTATTTTTCGTGATTTTGAACGTGCGCATGCCACTTTTCCAGCGTTCTAGCACTGTTTGGTCATTATTGTCGGAATTATTAATTAACCATAATACGGTATTCGGTATGTACAATGCAAAAGTATAGGAAAGAAAAAAATTTAAAATACTGTCGGAAGAAAGTGGCGAAGATGAGCAAAAAAGCATGAGAACGGCAGTTGTATGAAAAGGACTCGGATTAGAAGATGCATAGAAACTCTATTTAGCGTTATTTTAGACCGTGCAATTGTTCGAGTTAGATATTTACTTTGATCCTGGTTACGCAATTGGTAGTATAATGCGAAGGCAGCGGTATGTATTCAAACTCATTATGGGAATTCCCAGGTGTCTACACTGAGAGACTTGCTATTGGGAGGAAAATGAATGCAGTAAGAGAAGTCGAAGTATGAATTCCGAAGGCGGAGAGGAATCAAGATGTTCTGCACCTGAGTTCTCTAGTCGCCGGTTCATGTGAACAAGTAGGTGTGTGGTGTTAGCTGTCATCGGGATTGGTGTATTGCCACCTTGAACTACTTGTGTCTGAGTGCTGAGGTCCATTTCTCCCGTATCGGAAGAGAAATTGCAAGTTCCCATATATGTCAGAGATAGGAGCATACGGTGAATGATGACCGAGATATTCAGGTAATGTTTGGTGACGACTAGTTGTTTTTTTCTGTAATTTTGCATAATGGTATGGTAGAGGTTAGCTACGTGGTGGATTGAAAGGTGTCGGAGTACAATTTGAACAGAGTTTGATTTGAGATGTCAATATGTGAGGTGCGTTTCGACATATGTTTGGACATAGAGTTTGAATCTGCACTGTTGTCGGTATGGTTCTAGATTAAGTCTTGAGAGTAGTGTCTAAATACAAATGAGCTTTGATCCTTGTTAAGACGATGATGACTTGATTAGCAAGGAGACGCGTAGGCTGGTCAGCGATGAAAAAGGCTTGTGGCTGATTCATCATTATATGAATTGAAGAGAGTTTCAAGTTGGAAGGTCTATTACGGTTTTACACAGGGTGTCCTTGTTGTCTGATTCTAGACATATTTTAATGAGCGTTGATGGAAGAGTCGAGTCTAGGTCAGTAGAACATGATCTAGTTTGTCTAGGTCTGATAGCAACCAGATTGTGAATAACCTTTGATTGAAATGGGTCTAGTTAGTTGGTTTAGGAAGCATGAAGGACAATCAGCTCTAATCTAGAAATCCATTTGAAGAGCTGTCGATTCGAAGAAATGTGAACGGTGAAGTGACTTGATACCAAGTGATGGTGAGAACGTGTTTTACGGCTAGAGTCACTAGGAAGGTGGATGGTGTTGGATGGTTTCCAATAAGATGTCTACGATAGTAGTGGCTTTTATTTGGGAAATTGAGTCTGGTTTGCATAGTACTAAAGATGGTTGGTTCGAGAAATAAAATGGGATTTGTGAGTAGATGGTAATAATGGTGGTATATTGTTCGGTTCAAGCATGAGTAATAGGTTTATAACTGCAACTACCCATTACAAATCTTAGAAGTAAGATGCATCCAGGCCAATCCGATTTAATGTTAATGTGAGGTAGAACCTCGGAGGAGCTTATGACGTATCCTTACGGAATCAGACGTTTTTAAGAGATTTTGACAATGCTGGGTGAAGGTTTTTGTGGTGTGTAATGTGAGTTGTGGTTTGGAGGTTGAAAAAAGGCCTTGGTATGTTTGATGAGACCGGCGCAGTTGTTATAAATTGCCTTTTATTGTCTGGGCTTTGTTGCTTTGACATTGATTCATGTTAGCTTTGTATTGAACTTTGATTTTTGCTCCCTTTTTTTTTTTTTTTTCTTTGCCATGTTTTTCTATTGTATTTTTTGCAACGGTTTCTATCGCGTCTTGGCGGGTAAGCTAATTGGGTTGAGAACAGATAGCTATAGTGTTTGGGCAAAGGTTACAGGATTGATTTGATGTAAAGAAGATGGATGGGAGGGGTCATTTAGTGAGCGTGAAGTGAAGTTCCTGGCTTGGATTGTTATTAAATAGATCAGGTTCATGGGCATGTGTTGAGAGCATAGAATAATATGGCAATCAATGCAACATTTTATGTGAATGATAACTACTGTATTAAAAAGACTATATGAAAGACAGTGAATTGAAAAGTAATAGTTGAGTGGATAACTATGATTATCTGGAATTAAGTGTGAGAGTCATATAAAGGTCCAATTGGGTGAAATCTCCGGCACCCGAGTTTGGGCTGGTGTGATTGGATGTTATCTTTATTTCGCTGCTGGATGGACTACAGTGAGGGAGCGTCGATTTCAACAGTCACATGTCAAAAACGTGGATGCGCATATATCTCATTTGATACGTCTTCCGTTGCGATGCAAATATATGCATCTGGATCCATTATGATTTTACATTGAAGGTATGGATGGGTATAGGAAGTGACCGTTGCAGATCATCTTAATGTATGCATTGAAACATGTTCGGGTGAGGGTGAAGGCAGTAAGTGATTGGTAGTGCTGATTATATGTTGATAAAAGCGGAGCATTTGTAAGCCACTCTTGACTTTGGGGCTTAATATCTTATCAATCAGGAGATGTAAGCATATGAATCATGAGTTAAACTGAGTGGCTTCAGAGTATTTGGTGAAGAGTATCTTGAGTCAGCAACTTATTTCTATTCGGCGATTGGTATTGACGACTTTCTCCAATAATTAAAAGTAAGACTTTTCTACTCCACCTGCTTTGCTTAGTTCATGAGACCGACAGGAGCTGGGAAGTGTATGTACTTTTAGGAAGTGTTGATATTCAATACGTGGTGATTCAGGGTTAAACACGGTGAGGTTCAAAGTATAGAACACGAGTGAATGTCTTTGTCATCTTTAAGGACATGAGATATTGAAGTGGAGTGGGCGGTTCATCCTTTGACTGGGCAATCAGTGTGAACCCTTAGGAAGTGGCCTTATCAAATCAAACGAGCTTCGAACAATTTCGAATTCTTCTACATCTCTTGAATGCTCCTTTTTGCCGTTAGTTCGGAGAGGATGGTTTACTCGTCTGTTTCCGTGAAGCTCGAGAAGGTTTTTGGTTTTTCTCAGCTCAATGTCTTTTTGGAGGGAGATCACAACTTCAACTTTTGTAGAATAGGTATAGCGTGTTCGATGTTTCTAGAGATGCGGTGTATCAGTGCGCGCGGGTTTGGTTTTGTTCTTTAGCCAGAGACAGTTGCGAGTTTGCTATTGCTGAATTGTAATTACATTTAGAAACAAAGCGTTACTTGAAAACTTTAAGAAATAACTCGTCTTGAAGGTCTGGAATTAAGCTGAACCGAAAGGGAGACTGATGGCAATAAAGTCTTAGGCTAGACCTGAAAGTCAACTTAGATGGGCTTTAAATTAAGATCTTGACTATGATACTGAAGTTGATGGCAGCCTGAATTAAAGTTCGCTAGGGTTGTGTTAATGAACCTAGTTACAGTTAAGTTTTGATTGAAGTGAAGGAACTAATCAGATTCAAGGCCTGGGTTGAAATTGAATTGACGTAATTTCATATTAAGGTTCTTGATTGAGACTTGAATGTAGCTAATTTAGTTAAGTTCAAACAATGGTCGAATCTGAAGTCCAGGTTTAAGTATCAACACCTTGGGAGTGGTAGCTGATAATATTCGAACCTAGAGTCAGACTCTAGGTCGATGGAGTTTGAAATGGATTTGAAAATAGGCATACGCAGTGGTGTCAAACTTCATGTGTTGAACATATGGTTAAGGGCTGGCTTAGTTGATGGTAAGAATTTGAGACTTGAATGTAAGAGCTCCCAAGTTAATCAAGGCACATGGATTGATACAACAATCAATTTAATTCCAATTAAGGTAGGAATCTAAGTGACGTATTAGGTCGGGCTTGTTATTGATTGAATCACCTAAGATAGAGCGGGTCTTCACAATTGGTTGATGTTGGCGAGATACCTATTAGCCATCGAGACACGTGTATACCGGATGGGATAGACTTCCTTAGCCATTGTGTTACCACATGCGACAGTATCTTAGGATCTGAGCAATAGAATGCACATATGAGACAGTGAAGACATACTTTCGAAGGCAAACAAGAAAATGTAATGATTTGAATATACTACGAGAACTAAGTCTGTCCTCACCAAATGTGATTTTCAGTGAGGCAAAATGTAGGGTGCGTAGAGGGGACTCTCATGTCATGGAATGTACATGAATTGCATTGAAATGCTGGGGTGTGTCTGATTAAGTGGATCGCAGTATGGTATACGGACGCGAAACATGGTCAAATCATGGCCCAAAGTAGGTCGTACAAGTGTGGTTAGGGACAGAGTACAATCAGATCTGTAACCCATTCGCCGCATGTAGGGCCCGTAGTCCATTGTTCCATAATCATAAATTGAATAAGAAAACTTATTGATTGACTTCAAGGATATACTAGGTGGGTTGCTATTATGAACCAGACTTCACATGGACAAAGGCGACCCACTTTGATGTTAGTCTATATTGTAATAGGTGTTAGAAAAGACGGTCGTCCTATGATTAATCTGAATGTTAATGTGAAAGCGATTAAATTCCGGGTATTGTTAAACAATATTATAGCAAGTGTGATAGAAGGATCATGAGTATAAAGAACTTGAAAATCGATAAGGTGGTAGTAGCATAGATAGACTATTATATGTTGCCTCCCTCACCTTGTCAGCAAACAATCAAATTGTTAGAATTAATAACTCGAAAGGAATCTAGCCTTCGATTGAATGTGCTACTGTGAGACGAAACAAGCGGCGTTGTATTGACAATAACGAATATGTATAATAGTGGAATTGTTGACATAGAATGAATGACATTATAATAACAGTGTTACAGAAAAACGAAATTGAAAAAACATTGAGTGACAATTCCACATAGTTTTACATGGATAG
>SNQN01002019.1:33250-57298 GCA_008642245.1 Bassia scoparia | reverse complement strand
GCTGATCATAAAAGGGTTTCAACATGTAACCATTAACTTTAAAAACTCTGTTAGTATTAAAGTGTTGGATCTCTACTGTACCATGTGGAAAAACATTAGTAACAACAAAGGGGCCAAGCCACCTAGTTTGTAGCTTTCCTGGAAATAATTTCAAGCGAGCATTAAATAGAAGAACTTTCTATCCAACCTTAAATGATTTTSTAGCGATGTTCTTATRATGGAAGGCTTTGGTTTTGTCCTTATAGATTTTTGCATTCTCATAAGCCTCTCGTCTTAATTCCTCTAATTCAAGTAATTGCAAATTCCTCTCATTCCCAGCCAAGTCATAGTCTACATTACATTAWTTCTTCGCCCAAAATGACTTGTGTTCGATTTCTATAGGTAGTTGACAAGATTTTCCAAACACAAGTCTAAAAGGAGACATACCTAAAGGGGTTTTATATGCAGTTCTATATGCCTATAAAGCATCTCCTAAATGAAGACTCCAATCTTTTCTGTTGGGATTAACCATGTTTTCTAGAATAGACTTAATCTCCCTATTTGAAACTTCGACTTGACCACTAGTTTTAGGATGGTATGTAGTGGCTACTCTATTGGTTACATGATATTTTTGAAGAAGAGCACCAAAAGCCTTATTGCAAGAATGAGTACCTCTATCACTAATAATCGCCTTAGGCATGCCAAATCTATTAAATATATGACTCTTAACAAATTCTATCACGGTTTGGCATCATCAAATTTAATTGCTTTGGCCTCTACCCATTTAGAAACATAGTCAACGGCAAGGATAATGTAAACTTTACCAAAAGAAGAAGGAAATGGGCCCATAAAGTCTATGCCCCCCACACATCAAATATTTCACTAATAAGTATACRAGATTGAGGCATTTCATTCCTTTTAGACAAATTTCCAGTCTTTTGACAACGTTCGCAAGCTTTACAAAATAAATATACATCCTTGTATATAGTAGGCCAATATAAACCACACTCAAGCACCTTATGAGAAGTTCGTTAAGGACCAAAATGTCCCCCACTTTTAAAAAGTGAGAATAGATTTATATTCATGCTTGTCTACACACCTTCTAATAATCAAGTCAGCACATGATTTCCATAAGTAAGGATCATCCCATATATAAAATTTAGAATTAGATTTTATACTTTCCTTTTGAGCTCTAGTGAGTGTGGGTGGGAATGCTCCTGTTAATAAGTAATTAACAATGTCTGCATACTAAGGAACATCTTCTTTATATAGTGCAAGACGCTGCTCAACAGGAAAAAACACAATCATGATAGGCCAGTCCTCTGTACCAACAATCCTACTTAATTGGTCAGCAACTAGATTCTCAACACCTTTTTTGTCCCTAATTTCTAAATTAAATTCCTGTAATAAAAGCATCCACCTAAGTAATCTAGGTTTAGACTCTTTCTTTTTCAGAAAGTACTTAAGAGCCGCATGATCAGAACAAACAATCACATGAGTGCCAAGTAAGTAAGTTCTAAATTTCTCCAAAGCAAAGATCACAGCATACATCTCTTTTTTCTCAATCACAGTATAATTACAATGAGTAGGGTCAAGTGACTTAGAAGCATAATGGATCACATAAGACTCTTTATCTTTATTTTGTCCTAAAACAGCCCCTATAGTTTTATCACTCGCATCACACATAATTTCGAAGGGCAATGTCCAATCAGGAGGTCTAATAATAGGTGCGGTGGTCAATTTTTCTTTTAACTCATCAAAAGCTTTTCTACATGCATCATTAAAATCAAATGTAGCATCTTTAGCAAGTAAAGCACACAATGGAGAAGAAAWTTTAGAGAAGTTGTTAATAAAGCGTCTATAAAAACCAGCATGCCCTAATAATGATCTAACATCATGAACATACGCAGGATAAGGCAACGAACTAATGACTTCTATTTTTGATTTATCAACTTCTAGACCTTAGCAACTAACAATATGCCCAAGCACTACCTTGTTCTACATAAAATGACAATTCTCAAAATTTAAAACAAGGTTATTTCAACACTCTTTTTCAGAACTGAGACAACCATGTAACATATGTCAAATGAATCACCAAAAACAATAACATCATCCATAAACACCTCCAATCATGGTCAATCAGATCAAAGAAAATATGCGCATCATACATTTGAAATGTACGAGATGCATACAAAAACCAAAAGGCGATTCTCCTAAAACAAAAGTACCAAATGGGACAGGTAAAGGTGGGTTTTGTTCTTGGTCCTCATTAGCAATAGCAACTGGCGTATAACAAATACCATCTAGAAAGCATAAGAATGATTGTCCAACGGAAGTTTGTCCTAACATCTGATCAATAAATGGTAGGGAAGTGATCTTTGTTTAATAGCTTTGATTTGCTTCCTATATCTATACATACCCTCCATCCATTTAGAAGACTCTAGTAGTAGGGAAAGTTCCTCCTTTATCGTTTTCGCTACTGTTTATTCAGTCTTTTTAGGTACTACAGAATAGGACTCAACCATCTGAGAATCAGAGAATTGGAAATACTCCTTCATCTAACTTTACGAATTTCCTTTTTAACTACTTCCATCATTTTTGGATTTAATATAACGTTAGCTGTCCTAATAGGTTTAGTTTCCTTCTCTAAGTAGATCTAATGCAGTATAAGGTGGGGCTTATTCCTTTTTGTCCTTTAAGTCCATCCTACTTGCTCTTTTATGTTCTTTTACAGCACTTTGACAATTTTTTTCTCTTGCAAGTGAGGTCAATGAAATTAGAAATCAATCACTGGGGAAAGTATCATTAACAAAAGCAATATTTTAGATTAGCCGGAAGTGGTTTTAATTAAACAATTCAGGTGACCTTAACTTGGATCGGAACAAATTTGTTTGTTTGGACTTGTGACATGAAAGCACTAAGTCCATTTTGATTAGACGTCATCAGATTCAATCATATCATGAGTCTCACTGAAATCAACAATTCAAACTTTATCATAAATTAGAATAGTCTAATCAACCAATTCATTAACCATGTTATTAAAATTCATCGAGCAATCCAATCTATAGCATTATAGAATTCAAATGAGCACTGACATTATTAATCACTGACGGTATTTCATAGCATCAAAAAATGTTAAATTTGATTATCTCCACCATCAAATTCCATTTGTTTAAAATTACAAGCTCGAATGGAACATTCAATTTTAGTCTTAAAGCTTTAGAAAAGGTCTTCCCAACATTAAGGAACATTTACACTATCCTTTCTCCACATCAAGTACATAAATCAACTGGAAAAGACTAATTCATAAACTTGAATTGAAACTTTCAGACTCTATGGGAAAAGCATTTGACCTATCAGCTAGTTGAATCGAGTAGATTCAAATTAGTGCTTTCTTTTCCTCACCCTTATTATATAGTTCCTACTTACAAGTTCATTCTTTTGGTCTGATTCTAAATTTTTTTGACTTCTCAACTCTTATTTTTAGGTCCACTCAATTCTTTTTCACTCCTCGCGTAACAGCTTTACGTTTTTCTTTGGATAGGGAAATAGATTGCAGAAGGGAGTTTTACAGAAATTTGAAAGACTCCAAGTCCTAAGAGAATGCAGAATTTAACTAATTGAAGTGTCTATAGTTGCCATGAGTGTCATTTTCTTATGATATTCGGACATCTATGATTAGAATTGCCCTATATGAGTAGTCAGTTGTTCTATCCATTCCTCTATCGATGGACAGATTCATTGTTGTGGAATTTTTGTTGAACAAAATGGCCTAGCCTTGTTTTAGATTGGGGGGAAATGGTGGTCTATCGGTCCTGACCCAAATTAGGGATGGTCCTTCTAACCTCCATTATTAATTTTGTGAGAATTGAGTCGATAGTTCCTTTGGATTGATATTAGAGTAACCTCATAAAGCATTTTACATGTTCAGTTTCAAGTAGGACAAAGCATCAGTAGTGGTGGAGAAAACTTAGAAAATACCACAACTCTAGTTTTTAGACTCATTTTTACCAACAACAATTTTAGACACTAAAGTGGTCAAATTGCTTATGTTGTGCATTTTTTGCAATTGAGATTTAACACCACTTAAATAATTTCATTCCTTTTTCTACATTCATTTCTAGTGTTATGTTTTGAGGTGATTTGAGCATGTTAGAAATTAAGTCCCCTAGCTTGAGTTGGTGTTTTATCAACTAAAGCACCACAATCATACAACTCTATCATAGGCCAAACAATCCTCAATAAAAATATTGAATTAACAATTGATCACTTATTTGATGTTGTGGACATGAAGCACATAATCTTTTAAAACGTTCCCAATATTCATGAAGTGATTTAGAAGCATGTTGTGTAATTCCACATATTTCCTTCCTAATGGATCCAATACGACTTGTAGGAAAAAAAATCAAGAYAAGCTTTTTGTAAGGAATTCTAAGTCGTAWTAGAACCAGAAGAAAGAGTGTATATCCAATCTTTAGCTAAATCATGCAAAGAAAACGAAAAGCATGCAATCTAACYTGATATTGCTCAATACCATAGAATTTAGGAAGAAGATTAAGAAAACCTAAATTCAGTTTCAAAGGTTTTTCCAAAGTAGGAAAAATAATGCATAGGGGCTCCTCCTCCATCCTTGGGGCTCCTAGCTCCTTAAGTGTCCTTTCGGCAGCCATGAATGTGTATTAGATTCACTAAAAATGTGAAGCAATTGTTCTAGTTCTGCCTCGTTTAGAAAGCCCATGTACGTATTAATGCGCTCAAATCTTGCTTGTGTATTATACGCGTTCGTGCACCTATAATCAAATCACAAACTTATTAATTACAAGCTAAAAATTAGTGTATAAATGTTAGTAAAAAATTTCTAGTCAGAATTCATATGCTCATAACTAGACAGTAGGCATACTGAATTTTCAGCAATATTTTAGTATTTGGCAAGCCAAGGAATCAGATTAGCAATATGATATATCTAGCAAATAGTTCCAAATTCAGTAGTAGGCATCCCAACACTCATACTTCTGTCAAAATTAAACAACTAAAGCTTATTTATCATACTACCTTACTTAACTTAAATTCAAAGTTTAAGTTTGAGTAACCATCATTGGACACTCCTCAAAATTTTGTGAATATATTTATAGCATGCTTAATTCTGCWTTTTATTGTTCTCATTTAWCATATCTCATACTAGAGTAATACTTGCAAAAATAATCGAAAAGGTAAACAAGTACAAAAATCTTTATGAGTAATCTTATTAGAATATAAACAAATCCTGAATTGCAGTCATATCATTCGAGTTCAGAAAATAAAAGCTCATAGCTAAGGAGGCTTGCAATTATAAGATATAGGGAAAACTTAAACAATAATCTTAGGTCCAAATAAGAGTAACAAGAATAAATTCAAGGTGACGTATAATCAAAGTTGATAGTATGCAAGAGGTATAAACAAGTCAATGTTATGRAAAAACTTTAATAAAAACACAACATTGACAAGTTATTACTAATATAGGAATATAGCACTACTTAGGAGTATGACTAAAATAAAGTCTACTTGCAAAAATTGGCCAAACAAAACAATCAATGAACTTACTTTAGTCGCATTGTCACCAAATATAAGAAGTTAAAACCCAAATTATAAACCTAAGTTTTATCATTCAATCCCCTGAACAAATAAACGCATAACTACACAACCCCTTGTCTGAGTATATGATTAAAAGTCATAAACATTTTCTGTTAATTAAGATCATACTATGTTCAAGTCAAARTTAATCAGTAGCTTAGTTTTAATAGTAGTATCTCGCCTAAGAAACATGMTGYTATCTCAGCACAAATCAGCAGATGTAAAATAGAAACTGAGTAGATTATACTGTATTGTTATTCAGCCAATCAATGTTGGATATGACATATATATTTTGACAGCACCAAGAATCTGTAGTAGCTCAGACATGAAAAGAAATCAAAACTCAAATGGCATACAAACAGTTGGGAAGAACATGGATAGTTTATTTTGCAATTATACTCCTGAGAACATGGATTAAAATAGTATTAGATTTCCTAAGACTAGAAGTCTCGTGTTTGCAAGTTGTATGACCACTTCCTCTAGTTAATTCATTTCATTGATTTAATATGGATCAGCAAGACAAATAAGGCTCAGAAATACAAACTTATATAATCCATTCCTAGTTGACTAAACACCAAAGGCCATACCGCACAATTAGAACTCCAGACTAACAAGAAAGCTGTAGATTTGATTTACACTATTTAGTTGCTACACAGGAGGCAAGAAATATATTCACAGAGTCGCTGACGAGTCAGTATATAAAAACGACACTATACTCACAGTTAAACTTTTAGCAAAAAATAAAATAAATATTTACGAGTTAAATTAATCTCCCTCGTGTCTCACGGTCCAAACATGACGAGCGCGCGCTGCCATAGTAAATGAATTTGATACGCACGTCGTACGACGTAATTGGAACATTTTAATTTATATTCGTGGTGGTGAGTACCCGTAACTCTCTCTCGCTACGTCTCAGTCGCTCGCTTAGCAGAATATCTTAAGCAAGTTGTATATAGAAGGGCAAATAAAGGTCAATCCATGAGGGAGATTATTAACAATATACTCAAAAATTCAGAAACCCCTTTAATAGTTAGATCGGGGTGTGAATACATAGTAATACCTAATATTTACATTATTCAAATATATCGATTATGGAGGGTTTACGATCATGTGATTAATTAAATTAAACTCCTATACTACGCTAAACTAACCTGAATTACAAGCAACGAAACCTTATTCAATTCCTTATAACCTCTTAATTTAATTCATACTGATTAGCGATAATATATGTTGACCTGGAGGAATTAAGCCACTTACATTATGATAGACTCATTGTAGGAGCGATAAGCATAATCACAGCTACTTAAATTCTTTCCTCTAATATAAGCCTTAGAACTAAGCAAATGACTTTAAACCATTCTAACTTACACAAAATGATTGCAACTCATGTAATTAAGATTATTGAACAAATTATACACTAGGGAGACATGTTGCCCAATTAATCTAATCGACATAAATGTTTAGAATCATTAGATTGAATTCTTGCTAACTCTCCTATAAACCACAGCCTATTGATCGCATGACTCAAATAAATTTAGGGACTACTTCATTATACGATTACGAAACTTAAGAAATTTAATTAGCAGACATCTACCATCAGTATGGTGGTCTAAAGACTAACAATCAATACCATAAATTGTAATTGTATATTAATAGTTTATAAGCAATGCTACAATGATTAAATTAAATTGAAAAATTATTCCCTTCATGGTTGTTCCTCTTCCAATAGTGTTCCAATCGAAACCCGATCAACCTAACTCTATTTGCTCTCCAATTGTCATTGTCGATTGTGTTGTTTTGATAGAAAAATGATCCATTATATACTTCATAGCAGAATTGGTTGCACAAATTTCGCAAGAGCGAGATAATAAACGTTAAATTTGATTTTCTTCTATTATACGCTGTCTTTTCTTCTATCATTTTCTATTTCAATCTTCTTTGTTGTTTATTTTTTTAAATCCGCTTCTTTCTTTGCTTGAAGCCACGTTATCTTGCATCATTTGGACCCTTGTTATTTTCTAACTAGGCCCAACAATTTCTTTCACTTTTATTTCCCATTTCGTTTTTTCTTTTTTTTTTCTTTTGCCTTGTGTCTTTAATCTTGCATGTGTATTGCTTTGTGGTAACGTGGGCTGCTCCTTATATTTTCATTTGCTGGCCAATGGATTTTTCCTCTCAATTTCCTACCAACAACACAAAACACAATTTTTGTATTAATTAAGATAAAAATAATCTATAAAATAAATAATAGTATAAAGTATAAATAAGATAATCAACTAATATTTATAGAGCAGGGGGTACTTATATATAGTGATATTAAAAATGTCCGGAGTATTATGCACTTCATCATTTTCTACTCATAATAAAAGAGTTCGTGCTCTCTCCGATGTAGTTTAAAGAAGCTTGTGCTCTCTCACATAATAAGGTTGTGCTCTACTTCACTATATGAAGAAGTGCTGTGCTCCCCACGATGTCATGGCTACCAGGTTATACTCTCTCAAACAGCTTAAAGCGGAACAAAGAACTGAAGAGTTTATCGCTCATACTCATAATGGCGGACAAGAGTGTCCGTGCTCTCTCACAAGATGAAAAACATAACTGAAATACAGTGCAGGCATGGACAATATTCCATGAATTCCAGGATGGAGGCACCGAAAGGATAAAGACAGATAACCAGCACTAACATGCTTAAAATCTCCCGTGAAACAAGTAGGCACTAACGGAGATGAAGCAAGCAGGTTAGCAAAGAAAGCAACATAAACACAAGGACTAATAGACATGCATCAAGTAAACAAGCAGAAAGCATGCAAGTAACAGCAACCGCAGGTGCTGGTAAAACTAACGCTTTGTTTTGCAAGTACCGGTACTTTGGCTTTCGTTTTACGAGACTTTGGTCTCTAAAAACTCAGCAAAAGTGGGGGCTTCTGTAGATACCTACATTTGTCATTAGCCTAACACAACTGATGATAAGACACCCCTTGCAACACACAAGCTGAATTGAGAGAGAGCTCGGGCCCTAACAGACCCTAAAAAGGCAAGTTTTCACTACCCTGGCACYTTTCTGAACACAAAGCACCCTTAAAAAGAAGTTGTAGTTTAAAAATAATTTCAACATATTTTAAAACATTTTTCTAGAATTTTTCAAAAAAATTCTGAATTTTTTTAAGCATTTATGGCAATTT
Organism: Bassia scoparia; assembly: GCA_008642245.1. NCBI lineage: Eukaryota > Viridiplantae > Streptophyta > Magnoliopsida > Caryophyllales > Amaranthaceae > Bassia > Bassia scoparia. Next base: position 48,527 of record SNQN01002019.1, on the reverse strand, counting down.
TCAGAATTTCCAACAATTTAATTAAAATTTCGATGGTTAATTAAATTATGAAAATAATTCCAAAATTCACTAAATTCTAACACATTGCACTATTTTTTATAAGGAATTTTATGAACATTTTTCCATAATTTTTGGAGTTATGTATTTCCTAAGCAAAAACGTGCACCCGAGCGAAACAACTCGTTTCGGGAGCTTCGGGACCGCACCTGAGCATGGGGGCTCCTTGGATTGCTCCCCAAGACAGTCTAGGTTTATCCCCAAACTTATATTGCACGAGGGGCAGCTTCAAACGCGTAGAAAATAATTTTCTACCAAAATTACACCAAGGCAAATAAGGTAAGTCGAGCAAAAAGGGGGAGCAGAAGAGCTGGGCGTAATTGCGCCCAGGTCTTTGGCCTTCTGGGCGTAATTGCGTCCATATTRAACCTAATTTTCTTCCTTTTTTAGCTCATGCCTATAAATACAAGAACCCCAACCTTCTTTTGCAAGAATACGCATGCCTCATACGCCTCACATACTGCCCATTTCTCTCCTCCTTCTTTCTCAGATACTCTCTTGCTTTGCATTCAAATTCACAAAATTCTTTTTCAACTTCTTTTACACATGGAATACAATCTAAATGTCTCTTTTCAAAGGTTCTTTAAGGGTTCTTTTAGGGGTATTCAAATGGTACAAGGTTCTAAAGGGTCTCGATAGCATTTTTCCTTGTGAAATGCGTTGTTGTTAGTGCAATAGTTGTAGTTTGAACATATGTCTCAAATTTCTTAACTGCTTTTGATGCTTTGTTAGTATAATTTGAACTTTCTATTGAAATTAGTATGTTATATTGATTAACAACTATTTCGACATATAATAAAATCAACATTAAGGCACAAACCTAATCTTGTGAAAACTCCATGCTTTTTAAACAAAACTATTATTCTTAAAGATGGCGAAATGCATGTTCTCAACACCTCATAAGACTAAATTCATGGAAAAATTTGGCTTTGCACCCTTTATACGGATCTAAACACACTAGTCGCAACAAAATTAGTCTTGTTGATGTTTTCTGTTACGCATCATATAGTAATTTACATGCTTAGGGTTAAAACGAATATTTGTTTGTTGTTGTCTTTTGACAATGGACTTCGCAATGACCAAGTACATGCCGCTAGAACGCGAGGGGGTTCTTGTGCACTCTTCACCCTTACCCTTGTCCCTAATCAGCTTTGGTGCAGTACCGACATGAGTCCGTCGGCTTGCTTTAGAATTTATAGACTAAGGCTTAAAACGGGTTCCGCAATCACCAAAAGAAGTGGATGGCACTTCTCTACGCTGTTTGAGTAAAACCATACGTCCAGGCATATCACTATGCAAGCAAGATTCAATTCTAGCAAATCCAAGTCGATAACTAATTGTACCTTGGGGCAGAGGATCGGACCCAGTTCGGTCACGGCTGATATGCCCGCGCCGTTAGAAGGATATTGATTTGTGTGTTTACTTTGGGTTAGCTTATTTCGACTTGTGAGCTGACTCTGGGTTACATAGGCGTTCGAACCTCATTCTGGTTTGAGTATACGAAACCGTCTTGACTGACATTGATTTGGGACTGTGACCAAACTTGAACTTCATTTGGGTTGAAGCACTATAGACACGTAACTCAAATTTTGGACTGATTATTGGGCTTGGTTTGACATACAAGTTCGATTTTGGTTTGAAGTTCTAATGGGGTTTGGACTAGATTAGGCTTGACATTTACTTGACTTGACATGGATTGGCAAATTCAATTGGATATGATTTGGCACCTTGGTCTGGACTAAGACATAGGACTTACTAGACTGAATTAATGACTTTGGGATTGTGGTTTTGGGCATAAGACAAAGACTTGGTCTGTTTTTAGGTGTGGGCTAGATCGACTAACTTGAGTTGGACTGGACTCTTGTCTAGCGGACTCAGCATTGAATCCACCATTGGGCTATTTGATGTGGACATGAATGTGGATTAGATATGGAGAAGAATTTGAATGTGGAGTGAAATTGGTAGTTGGAGAACTTGGATGCGAATTGAAACCATGAATGTTGCCCATGAATGTAGACTTGAATTTTTGTGGAATTTGAAGTGGACTTGAATTTAAATGGAATATGGATCACGGATGGACTAGGAATAGTCATGGATTACGGGCCACGGACTCGAAAGAATTGGGATGCATATGKACATATAGACACATAAAGCACATCAACATAARAGATGCAACCTAGAGTCTGCTAACGTCAGTCAAAGGTGTCTAAAAGGGTCCCATGACTAGGTTTAGAACGGTCCTTAACACATCCAACCCGCTGTGATGAACAAAGGAGGTCTAAACCATTACAACTCCATTGGGAACTCGGTCGCACGTCATGGTGGGGAAGGGCATCGAACTTAAGAGTTGGTTACATAGGTAGTGTAATGGCGCCAATCTTAAGCGAGCCTCCCGGTCTAGTCTCAAGTGTTAAAGACACTTATATGAAGCGTGTTGCATAAAATGTGAATACTAAGTACCAACAACCTAAGTACCGCATAATATAAGATGCCTAGCACCATATGTTTAATATTACATTGGTGAATTCGCGAAGCTTTTCGTGTTTTGTCCACTTGTTCTCTAGAGTTTAAAACCCCAAAGAAATCCCTAGTGGAGTCGCCAATATACTGCACTAGCATTGGGCGTCACCGGGCRGGACTAGGTTCGGTCCTTCTACCCTACGGGGTACAGTCTCGGTGAGACACCGTATTCCGAAGAATTGAATTCTTGCTATTTGCAGAGTATGATTATGCTTGGCATAGACGGTCGTAGAAACTCGAAATCGAATAGAGGAAGTCGCCACCCACTTCTTTCAGGAAACTGCGGAACTCGTTTTAATCCTTGCCTATAGTTGCATTAAGAAAGGTAAAGGACTCCATGTCTAGTCATGCACCGAGGTATGGATTAGGGGACGAGGGTAAGGGCGAAGTAATGTATAACACGCCCCGCATCTAGCGGCCTCTACTAGGTCTCATTGCAAATTCACCAATTGTAACATCGAACAACACATATGTCCGTATTAGACCTTAGTAGTTACTAGGCGAGTTGATTCATGCATGTAAAGACTATTAATATTTGTCACTTTGAATWAGGTCAAGATTCAAGGATCCTACACCATTTGTCCATAATTATCTTAGTAGGCGTGGCAAGCAATTAATTGGTCTTTAATTAGCAAAAATTACTGGTGGTTGAAAAATATGTACAAGGACATGAGGAAGAATATACAAGAAGGAAGAAGAAGACTTACCTCAAATCGCTATCCAAAAACAAAACAAAAAAAAAGGAGTTAGAATTGAAATCGAATCGTCGCCACAAATTGCTATTTACATAAGAAATTCAACGAAAAATTTAGTAATAATAATAGTATCGAAATCAAATTGAAAATAAAGAGAAGAAAAGGTTTATTTACATGATAATTGATGTCGAGTATTTTATTAATCCATATTACATGATTAATAGTTATTAAAAGAAAAATAAACAAAAACAATGAAAATTTGAAGGGAAAAGAGAGAAAAAAATGATTTCTATGAGTCTTGTGGCCTCATAGATTAAACCAACAAAGCACYGTCGAAACTATCCTTGAACGAATGCCTCGAATGCCTTAATCTCTTAAATTGAATTTATTTGATTATAASTTAATGTGTTTAGTATTTTGAAGAATTTTAGAAGAGTTTTTGAAAGAGAATTGAAATCGAAATTGTAGTTTTTTCGGAGTATTTTCAGAGCAAAATCCYCCGCGATTTCGTAACCACTYCAAATCATATGAAACGAAAGCCAAAACATCCTCTTTATAGTCCTCTATCACTTGGAATCACGTGAGGTGGGCGTCATAGCGCATAAGTTGGCCTGATGACGCCCAAAAAACTTGCCGAATTTCCTTGATTTTTCTTGCCTTTTTGTGTTTATTTGTAGGTTTAATTAAGTTAGGCTTTGATCCGGTTGCGAAGCTTGTGTGAGAAGCTATAGGATGTACCTAGACATCATTGGGGAGCAAGCCTAGAGCTTGGATGGTTCCAGAAGCTTCCGGTACACCCTGATTCCCTCGATTGTGCGTTTTGGTTAAGAAATTCATAAATATTTATCCACAAGTCCAAAACTTATGGAAAAAAATATTTAAACATTCCTTGAAAAATATAGTGCATTTTGTTTCAATGTCGTAATTTTTAGACCTGTTTTGATAATTTAATTAATTATCGTAAAATTAATTAAATTGCCAGAATCTTCTGAAAAATTCCAAAAGTGTTTAGAAAAATCCGGAAAAATTATGAAATTTTCTAGAAAAATGTCTAAATGTAAGTTAAAATTATTTTAAAATTAAAACTTATTTTTAAGGGTGCTTTAGGCAAGAATCGGTGCTCTGGCTTTGCAAATCATGATCCTAGGGCATTGTTTAAGGCGGTTGTTCTTTAGAATTGGACCAATTGCAATGTGGTATAGGTATATCAATGGCCTTTATGGAGGGAAAAATGTTGGTATCTACATTTACTCAAAAAGCCCTTTGTCAAAACCAATAATACAAACTTTCATTAATCACACTTATGCATAATTACAACAAAAAGACTTATTCCAACTCTAGAATTAATCTTCATGTTCTTCAACTTCTCGAAGCTTTCCTTGATTTCTTCATGTAAAACTTGATGTTCTCGAGTCTTCCTCGAAGGAGCTTTCATGCTTCAAGAAATGGAATTCTTGTATGCCAAACACAGATAACACTTTTTATATCAAACTTATGACCATACTGTCACTTTTGTCAAGTGACCAAGAACAGTTCCTTCAAATGTTAAGACCAACTGAACTCATCAAACCAATGTACCRACTCTTGCAACTTTTTGTCATCACTAAAAACACTAAGGGACTCAACATAGTGCACAATGCCCCCTGCATCTAGCAGCCTCTTCTCGGTCATCACGAGTCCATTGTTGCTGATGGCCAAAAGTGGTCACATTTAGGCCCTTATTATTCTCCTACTTTGGCCTTTTTGTGTTTTCGACATAATTTCACAAGCCTGTTGACTAGATTTCCACTAAATATAATTTTGTGAAGTTTTAGTGGTTTTAAATGGTTTTGATAGGTTTTGTAAGAGTTGTGCTTAAAGTGTCGTTTCTCATACTSTAACCTCTTATTCGAGCCATAGAATTCTTCATGTTTGGAGTTTTCAGGTGATACTTGTCTCATTAGAAATTACATTCCGAGATCTTTCCAACGGTACATCATTAGCTGCAATCCGAGCTCCGAGGCAAAAATTATGGCCGGTCAAAGTTTGTGTTCAACGAGCGTTGACCAAGGTTGATAAGTTAGAAAATCCAAGAGCAAGGGCAGAGACTTTGAAGCGCCCGGTTAACCCCTGAAGCGGCTGCTCACTAGCCTGAGCGCCCGCTTAGTTGATCAACCAAATAGCTAGAAAAGAAAAAAGTTTGGAGCGGTCGCTCAGGGGCCCTGATCGCCGCTCACACATTGAAGCGATCGCTTAGCTGCTAGAGCGCCCGCTTGCTTGCTCGTCTCAAATCCTCCAAKAGACAGAAACTTTGGAGCCCTAGTGAGGAAAAGTTCATGGAAAATTGGAATCACTCGACTCCAGAATCATTCAATTTGAGAAAATGGACTCTAAAATGAAGGATATACGTGAAAATCACATAGATAGCGGCCCTAATATCTATGAGTGTGATGCTCGTGAATAAGCAAGATAGGAAAGGACTATTCCAGGCCTTAGTAAACTAGTCACAAAGCTAGTTGACTTAATTGACCCTCTCWCGGCTCGAATGTGCTCTCTATAAGAGGAGATGTAACAAATAAAGCAATATACAAGCACAACTTTTCCTAAGGGTTCTTGCTGAAACTTTTAAGGCCTTGAGCGGGGGCTCAGTTGGGACTAGCTTAATCCTAACTTTGAGCATGTTTTCATTAGGCACTAACTTAATCCCTTTTGACTTGGTCTTCTTAGAGTGAGGATGGGACTCCAATCTTGAACTTGACTTTAGATGATTGAATAACTTCCGAAACGATTTCAATCACTTTCCCAAGCTTGGGTTGCAAATGCTAGTTAATGGATTGAGAGCATTTGTTTATTAGCATTGATTTTGATGTGATTGGGTGACCTAGTGAGCCTATGTGTTTTGACATTTGATATTTCTCAAGCTATTTCCTAGTTTTWGTCTTAAAACAAAGSGAAAGCTCTGATAAGGAAAGCAATCAGAAGAGCATGTCCTAATCTTAATTTCCCAAAAACTTGGTTTCAAACCCCAAATTTTTTGAGTGTCTTGCTTAAACTACTTAGRCACCCTGTGGAATCYACCCATACTTGCCCCTATACTTGTATAGAGTAAGTTTGGTTGATAAATAGTATTTCTATGGTCACATACTTGTAGTTAAAATCTCAACGACCCATTTGGACGCCCATCAATTGTCGAAAAGACAACAACATAGATATTTCCATGTTAACTCTAAGCTTGCAAGATTAGTAGGCAGGTTGTTTAGGAGAAATGGATGCAAATAAGGACTACATCTATGGTGGTCGTTTGTTTAAATTCATATCAAAGGAGCCTAAAAGCCATGTTGTCCAAGATTTAGTCTTATTAGGTATGAGGACATGCAAATTATCAGTCTTGTTTAAGACATAATAATTATACGATTTGCATGCATGCAAGCATTCGTACAAAATTGAAAGTATTGCCCTAAAATTGATTTTAGATTAAGTTGAATAATTATTAATCAAACTTATATTCAAAATTAAACATGTCAAATATCTAGATTAAACATGCAAAAGGATGTTAGAAATTGACGCATTGGCCTCAAACTTACCTTGCAACATAGCGCTTTCGATCGAGAACGATGCTTTGGACCTTTTGGAACCCTTGAGAGCCTTTTGAAGAACCCTTAGGAAAAGTTGTGCTTGTTACATTACTTTATTTGTTACATCTCTTCTTCTAGAGAGCACATTCGAGCTGTGAGAGGGTCAATTAAGTCAACTAGCTTTGTGACTAGTTTACTAAGGCCTTGAATAGTCCTTTCCTATCTTGCTTATTCACGAGCATCACACTCATAGATATTAGGGRCGCTATCTATGTGATTTTCAAGTATGTCCTTCATTTTAGAGTCCGTTTTCTCAATATGAATGATTCTGGAGTCGAGTGATTCCAATTTTCCATGATTTGGTCTATTCCAGAATATTTTTAGAGCTATAGTGTAGTGGTGGTCAAAACTGGATTCTGAGGACTTACTTCTTAGGAACTATTGAAGTGACGAGCTAAACGTGCCCCGTGTATTCAAACCCAAGTCAGTGGTGCGTTTGATCTTTGACCTATCCTGTTTGCACATGGACTAAACGTTAGGTTTTGTGTTTGTTCAACCTATAATGCAATGCATGCCTTAGGAGTGACCATTCTTGCCTATAACTTGACTTCAAAAAAGAAAAATTACATGAATGCCGAAATTCGTTTTTCGCCTTTAATTTATTGTTTCAWTTTTTAATTTTCCGAAAAAATAATATTGCTTTTTTTTTCCTTTTTTTTTTACAAGGCAAATCACGAGTATTGACGCTCATTTTTAATTGTGCGATGTCAAAAGATGTAAAGCCTAATGATTCTAGTTACAACCATTTCAACGTTATGACGCCTAAGGAATGATCACTTTGCTACATGGGACTGTTACATGACTCTTTTACAAGAGTCGTTTTGTACTATGTACACAAAAGCTAGCTAGGGTCCTAGTAACCTAAAAGCATATACCCACGTTGTCACACTAGCATGAACCCCTATATGCAATATAAAAACAAAAGTCCAACCACTTAAGGTCAATTGCGACATTATCGAACATGGTCGGTCCAAGGTGCGCAAGATGGTTGTCATGACTAGGCTAGAACATTCCTTAACACATCYAGCCTACCGTGARGATAAAATCAGGTCTAAACCTGTTGGATCGACTGAACAATACAAGAGGGGGGTGAATTGTATTGAGGAACTTAAGCTACTTTTTGCGGAATTTAAAAGAAACTTAACCAAAAGAAACTTGAGGCTAGAGAATTTTTCCAACACAAACTCTCAAGACAAACGCTAAGAGAGGAAAAACTGTGGCCTGATACAACACAGGACTTCGTSTTTTATTATAGTAGGATACAACGTCTAATACAATCTAAGACCCTCGTTCTCAGTTCAACAATGAACTTCTTGAACCCTCGTAACCAACCCCTCTGTTCATCACACTCTCTAACACTCGATTTCATCTTAAATCCCTCGGCTATGAACTCTCACAACCCCTCGCTTCAATCAAGAGAAAGAAGCACTTACAAATCAATTAAAACTTAACAACTTGACACTGGTATGATGTAAAAGCTCTGATTAATTCTTTGCTCAAGTGTGTGTTATATTTTACTAAGTGAGAGTATATATAGAGTGAGAGTGTAAGCGTGGAAGTCAAGCAGTAAGTCCACAAACACACAATCTCAACTCCTCAACATATATCCGTTGATGCTCCTATTTTCACTCAATTAGTTAGCTTGATAATCAAGCCAATTGCACACGTCTTTCATATTTCATAACTGAAATGCTTAATTTTAGGAAATCATTTTTACTTTTTAAAACCGAAAAATAAAAGAGTTTATATTTCAAAGATTGAACATTAATATCAAAGATGACATAATATATAGTTTTTAAGAAATAAAGAACCAGAAAATAACTCTGAATAATTTATAAAAAGATTTTATTTTATTTGAAAGTATTTACAAGATACCTAGGTTTTATCTTTTTTATAAACCACCAAATTAAATTCTTAATAAATTAAATCACAAACAAATATTATATCTCTTTTATCCTATGAGCTGATACTTCATTCCTTAATGTCAAGTTGTACAATAAATCTAAAATCGTAAAACCCTAGATCTAATGTACCAAATATCTCGAATATTATTTTWGGCAATTCTACCAAGGAACTCGAGCTTCCTTTGATGTGAGCTTCTTCCTTGAGCTCTATTTAATGCTTTCAAGAGACCCGGGAACTTCTTTCTTCTCCTAAGGATATCCTCATTCCTTTAAGACATCTTGAATCGTCAAAACCTGAAATCACAACACTTAACACACATATTAGATAAACACATATGAGTTTGCTTTGTTGGTTTGTTGTGTCATTCATCAAAACATATAGGGTTCAACAATATTCCCCCTTTTTTGTGAATGCCAAACTAAGCAAACTCTTAAACCAAATCAGACCAATATCAGTTATGTGTTGCCTTTTAAGTACAGGATATATAAGAGAAACAAACACTGGAAAGTTTTGAGTTAATACCCTTATACATGCTTTCTATACTAGCACGGAACTTGATCAGTTTAATAACAAACTTGATCATTAACCTCTTTCCCCTTTTGGCTTTCATAAAAAACATACAAGATAAATATACATCTCATAGCACAACACTAAGTTAGATTAGATGTACCTTTTCAATACACATAAAATCAAGCATGCAAGCAATTCATCACAGTTATTGAGCAAAGCAGATTATTTACATATATGCAAGGTGCAAGGGCCCATAATAGTTCAAAAGAAAAAGATAAGCATCCATTGCCAAGAGCTAATAATAGCCAAAAGGCAATCAAATCCAAAACATTTAGTTACAAATAAGAATGATTGTTCAATAATAATTAGAGTGGGATAGGGTAGACTAWTGTTAGAGTGGGATAAGGGAAGGAACATGACTTCATGCAGTACCACCTCCAAGCCCAGCAAGAATCTCGAACAGTTTGCTCATGATCTTCTTCTGCCTTTTGTCCAGCTGCACTGAGACTGAGGTGAGACCAGTAACAATGTTTTTTGCATTCACAGTCTGATGTCCGAGCATAGTTTCTGTAGTAGAAAACCAAGCCACGACTTGATCCATCTTGCCATGCAGAGATTGAACTTCATCTTTGAGACTCTTTAGTTCCTCAATAATGTGAGAGGGACTGCAGCTCCCAAAGCTTGAACCAGTGGCCAATTCAAGACCACTCCCCTGCTTCTCTGGCACAGGWGCAGCATCAGAAGTCACATCTTGTGGAGGAGCTTCAACCACTTCTGGTTCCTTTGGCTTCYAMTCATCCTCATCAAGATCAAACACAACCTGAGCAGATTCCTTCTCACTCCACTTTCTTATGTTCCTAGCACTCTTTCTCTGAATAGAGTCACCCTTGCCTCTTCCCCTACCACCCCTTCGACTAGTGGGCTTAACCACTATATCCTCTTCCTCCTGYTTTTCCTCAAAAACTTGTTCAACCTTCTCATGACTCTTAACCTCCTCAGTCTCCATCTCAGTTGGTTTACTGTCAAGCTCTTCCTCAGGTTCCTCTGTTTCCTCAAACACACACTCTCCCTCTTTTCCAGCTAAACCCCATCTATGCAGAGTACTGGGTTGAATGAAAAGATTGGTTTGCATAGTGAGGAGTTCTTTATCAATTTTGATATTATAGCCCTCAAGGAATGTCATCAATAAATTTCCATACCCAATTTTTATGTTTCGATTGATGCAACATGGTGTAAGGGTGGTTATGTCATCAAAGAAGGAAAGTTGGTTATGATTATGTTTTCAAGGCGTAACATCAAACATAGAGAGCATCTAGATGGTTGCCTATCATCTCGTGTTGTGTTCTAGGAATTATGAACGAAAAACAATATTGAAGGCAATTTTTTGGATTAGGATGTAAGAATTAATTATGTGGTTTGTTTTAAACTGAATCAGATGACCCCCCCCCCAGCCAATAGATTCCACACATACTGTCAACACTCACACCCTCAACAGACTTCCTCACTTTCTTCCCATCAACAGCTTCCTCATATGCCCCCTTAAAGTAATCACTAAAACCCTCATTTGGAACTTGAAAAGCTTCACTTAAATCATCAGCAGTAAACTCAATAACTCTATTTTTAATTTAGAATGAACAGACCCCATTTTCATTTTTAAAACTCTTGTTGATTTGATCCATTATAGAGTAAGACATWACATTCTTAAATCCATTCTCAAATAAATTACTCCACCCTGATATTCTAGAATGTCAAGTAGTTGAGTGAACTTACATGCAACATCCCAGTCAAGATTTATTGCTATACCCATGATGTAATTTGTACAACGAGCCTTAATTCGAGCATGAGCATGCATTTTCCCTTTCATTGGAATTTTGTCACCAAGTTCCACCCAATCAGACTCTTCAAAGCTTTCAATTTTCCTTTTCTTCGAGCCTTCAGCATGTGACATGTTTGTATCAATCGAAGGGTTTGAGAATTTTGAAGGGATTGTTGAAATATCSATGGGAGAGAAATTTGAGAATTGTGATGTAAACAACGTTTCGTATGAATTGGAGATGAGAATTTCAGAGAGTTTTGTGAGTTTTTTTAGTTTTGTAGGTTTAGAGAGGGGTTTTGCATATTTAAATATAGGTTCAAAGTGACGTTTGAGTTGTGTGGTGAAAATATGGTGAGTTTAATTTTTGGCAAAATGAAGGGAGACGTAATTAATACTGTCAGTAACTTGAAATCAAGGATTCAATTGATTTGACAAGGGAAGGTGGATACTTATATGCAATGAACTAAGTATTAGATGCATTCGGTTGAGTGAATTTAGGAGATTTAAACTCCAACTGCAAGCCAGCTAATATAGGAAGATATTTTTGAGATAATTTTATGATTTTATAATTAGCCGAAGAAAAAAAATAAAATAAAAATAATTTTTTTTGGAAAAAAATAAATTGGACTTGAACTATTGAACAAAAAAAATTTGGGCCTTGATACTTAAGCACATAATTTCAATAAGCTTTGATTTAACACAAGTGACTTTATGTTTACATACAAGAGATGTACATGTACTTATTCAATGTAACGCTTTCACATAAAATTGTGCATGAGACATATCTAAACYTGATGTCTAAGATCATACCTTGGGGGATTATTGGAACACCTCTTTAGGATAGTTGAATCATCCCAAGTTCCATACGCATTCTTTCAAACCTGTCCCTTGCAAGTGGCTTAGTCAAAAGATCAGCTATTTGATTATCAGTTTCACAAAAATCCAATTTGATTAAGCCTTGTTTAACATAATCTTTTAGAAAATGATGCCTTATATCTATATGCTTAACCTTTGAGTGATGCACTGGGTCTTTAGGTATGCATATGGCACTAGTATTWTCACAATAAATTAAGATACAGTCATACCTCATGCCATAGTCTCTTAGCTYTAGCTTGATCCAAAGAACTTGAGAGCAACATGCAACAGCAGCTACATATTCAGCTTCGGTAGTAGATAGGGCTACAATGTTCTGTTTCTTATATGCCTAAGAAACAAGACAAGAACCGAGGAACTGGAGTGTTCCTGAAGTACTTTTCCTGTTAACAAAATCTCCTACATAATCAACATCAGTAAATCCTTTCAAGTCAAATGTGTCACTCCTTGGATAGAAGAGACACATATTTTCAGTTCCCTTTAGATACCTAAAAATTCTTTTAATAGCCATTAGGTGTGATTCTTTTGGATTAAGATTGAAATCTTGCACACACAACGCGCACTGCCCAACATAAGAAATTTTAGGTCTTACTTGCAGTTAATAAGAGTAGAGAACCATCGTACCTTATACCCTCTTTGTCACTTGAATACCTTGTGGATCTTCATTCCAATCTGTACGCAACATCCCATTGGAGTATGATTTTTTTAGCTTGATCGAACTTATACTTTTTCAAAAGTTTGTTTGGTTTGCACCAAGAAGAAGTTTAACTCACCATCATCTCATTTCAAATTCACCACACATTAGTTCAGCAAAATACTTACACAGTTTTTAATTTGTTGCAACCAAAAATAATTTCATCCACATATTTTGGCATATAAAGTAGCTCTATTTCTTCAGCTTTTAAAAAGAAGTTTTGTCAACTTACTCTTTTAAAACCATTTTGTAAAAGAAACTTTTAGAGCCTTTCATCGCATGCTCTGGGTGCTTGCTTAAGCCATAGTTTGTCAAGCTTGAAAACATGATTGGAACTTTTCTTCTTCAAAGCAGGAGGTGTTTCAACAATAAACTCTCTTTGCAAAAATCCATTTAAGAAAGCACATTTTAACATCATTTGATAATGTTGAAACCCATATAAGAAGCAAAGGCAATTAAGATTCGAATGAGCTTCTAACTTGCATTAGGTGCAAAAGTTCTTCGAAGTCTATGCCTTCTTGCTGATTATAACCCTTTAACACCTAGTCTTGCTTTGTTTCTTATTATAGTTACATATTCATCTAATTTGTTCCTAAAAACCATTTTAAGTCCAATAACTTTTTTGTTTTTAGGTTAAGGGTTCAGATGCCATACCCTTATTCTTTCAAATTCATTCAGCTATCTTGCATGGCTTTACCAATCACATCTTTAGGTTCTTCATGATTCTTTGGCTCGATAATGGATAGGAATGCAATGGAAGGCACAAAGTTCCTCAGTTGAGCTCTGGTTGAGTTCCTTTATTGATGGTCACTTATATGAGATTGGTAGGATGAGATTTTTATGTTTCAGGGTTTAGGCTGGAAACCTATCACAGGAACTCCAACTTGTGATGTCTAGATGAGTTCCTTTTGATTCTTCCTCTTCATCAGCATGTTCTTCAGTTCTTTCTCCTTCAGTATTAGGTTGAGGAACTTCTGTATTATCAGGTTGTTCCTCCACCCCTACTGTAGGAGATTCCTTGGAATAKTTGCTGAGTTCCTCTTCTGGATCTTCTTTTCTTGAAAGACCTATTTCAAAACCATCATTTTCTAGTTCATGACCATTAAGATGTGTGTTAGCTTCATCAAATATAACATGTATACTTTCCTCGACACACATAGAATTCTTGTTGTACACTCTATATGCCTTTCTGTGATCAGAATAGCCAAGGAACACAGCTTCATCACTTCGCTCATCAAACTTACCCAAGTTTTTCTTACCATTGATATGAACAAAACACCTGCAACCAAAGTTCTGAAGTGTGATATGTTAGGTTTTCTTTCTTTTAACAGTTCATGGAGGTTTTCTTAACAATAGGTCTAAGCATAACACAATTGATGATATAGCATGTAGTATTAACAGCTTCTGCCCAAAAGTTTCTTGCAAGATCGKTGGCAATTAACATTGTTCTTYTCATGTCCTCCAAGGTCCTATTTTTCCTTTCCATAACTCCATTTTATTGAGGAGTACGTGGAGCAGAAAAGTTATGGCTCATTCTATTTACCCTGTACAACTCATCAAACTTGTAATTTTCAAATTCTGTTCCATGGTCAGACCTAATGTGGACTATTTGAAATCCACTTGATTTCTGGATTCTATTAGCAAAGGCCACAAACTCATCATACGTTTCATCCTTGCTTGCTAAGAAAATCACCCAAGTGAATCTCGAATAGTCACCGATAATAACCTAAACATATTTCATTCCACTTCTACTTTGAACACGCATAGGACCACAGAGATCCATGTGAATTAATTCTAATGGTTGCTTTGTTGTTATCATGTTTTTGCTATGAAAACATGACATTATTTGTTTCCCCCTCACACAAGCATCGCATATGTACTGACCAGGGAACTTGACACTTGGAAGACCAATTACCAAGTTCTTGGTGTACAGCTTGTTCATGTGAGAGAAACTTGCATGACCAAATCTTTTGTGCCAGATTAAAGCATCATCCTCAATACACTGAGACAASTGAGATTATTCCTTGGGACAYTGTCGAGATCCACTATGTAAGTGTTCCCTCTTCTGTTTCCTTCTAGAARAATTGATCCAYTGTGATTATTGATGATATGACAATTTCAATTGTAAATTTTAATATGTTTCCTTTGTCACAAAATTGTGAAATACTTAGCAGATTATGTTTAAGACCCTCGACTAAAAATACAATATCAATACAATGAGAACTGGACTTACCAACTTTACCTTTGGCTAGGATTTCACCTTTCTTATTATCACCAAAAGTCACAATTCCACCAGTATAGGCCTTTAGTGAGAGAAACTTAGATTTGTCTCCTATCATGTGCTTAGAACAACCGATGTCGATAGGCCTCTAATCGGTACAATGATCTTTATAAAGCTTTAAGTGCATTTTTTCGCATTGATTCAGACTTTTAGTAACTCCTCCAGTCTTTCATCATAATCCATTACTAGGTCAACTAAGTCTTGTTTAGAAATGTAAGTAATTTTGTTGATAGTGATTATTACCTCTTTCTCCCTTGAGTTTCAATCATCATTCTTGGCCATCAAACAGAGATGAGCAGTTTCATTTTCCAA
>SNQN01002019.1:0-32310 GCA_008642245.1 Bassia scoparia | reverse complement strand
CTTCATCTTCATCCACCTCAGATTCCTCGGACTCATTTMCCTTAAGAGGTAAGTTCTTTCCTTTGTTGAGCTCACTTGTGTTGGACCTAATGTGCAACTCATGAGTCATGAGGGATCTAGACAGTTGCTCAATGTTGAAGGTAGTAAAGTCCTTGGTTTATTGAAGGGCAGTTACTTTAGCTCTCCATGTTTCATCCTGAGGTAGACATCGAAGAATCTTCCWAACRTGTTCATCAATTGGAATATGCTTGCCAAGAGAAACCAATTCATTAGTAATGTTAGTGAATCTAGTAAACATGTCTTYAATGGTTTCCTTATTAGGTTCCATTTCAAAACGTACATATTTAGACATCAGTAAGTCTATTTTAGAACGCTTGARTTCATTAGTTCCTTCATATGCTATTTCTAACAAATCCCATATKWCRTCAYCAGCCTTGCATCCCATGACACGGTTGTGTTCATGGGGTCCAAAACCACAATGCTGGAGTTTGACCGCAAGAGCATTTAATTCAAGWTTATCAAAATCCTATTTGCCAAATTCAGTCATAGGTTTAGGAACTACCTCATTGTTGACAGTRTTCATAACCTCGAAGTTACCAAACTCAATGACTCTCCATACCTGGTAGTTCTCGGCCATGATGAAGATCTCCATTCTMTTCTTCCAGTAAGAATAGGACTTCCCGTTGAACATAGGAGGTCTTTGCGTAGAGTATKCTTCTTCAAGTTTCTCGCGTTGATTCATTCTTCCAACTCGATCTAAACGTTCAGTTCTCTCTTCAGGGTTTCCTGACAGCTACAAGGAACTTAGATCTTATACCAATTGTTGGATCGACTGAACAATACAAGAGGGGGGTGAATTGTATTAAGGAACTTAAGCTACTTTTTGCGAAATTTAAAAGAATCTTAACCAAAAGAAACCTGAGGCTAGAGAATTTTTTCAATACAAAAACTCTCAAGACAAACGCCAAAAGAGGGAAAACTGTGGCCTAATACAACACAGGAATTTGTCTTTTATTATAGTAGGATACAACACCTAATACAATCTAAGACCCTCATTCTCAATTCAACAATGAACTTCTTGAACCCTCGTAACCAACCCCTCTGTTCGTCACACTCTCTAACACTCGATTTCAACTAAAATCCCTCGGTTATGAACTCTCACAACCCCTCGCTTCAATCAAGAGAAAGAAGCACTTACAAATCAATTAAAACTTAAGAACTTGGCACTGGTTTGATGTAAAAGCTCTGATTAATTCTTTGCTCAAGTGTGTGTTATATTTTACTCATTGAGAGTATATATAGAGTGAGAGTGTAAGCATGGAACTCAAGCAGTAAATCCACCATCACACTACATCCTATTTTCTAGGAGTAGTGCTTAGTGGAACTTGATTGCCAAGTCCACAAACACACGATCTCAACTCCTCAACATATATCTGTTGATGCTCCTATTTTCACTCAGTCAGTTAGCTTGAATAATCAAGCCAATTGCACACGTCTTCCATATTTCATAACTGAAATCCTTATTTTAGGAAATCATTTTCTGTTTAAACCGAAAATAGAAGAGTTTATATTCAAAGATTGAACATTAATATCAAAGATGACATAATATTATAGTTTTTAAGAAATAAAGAACCAGAAAATAACTCTAAATATTTATAAAAAGATTTTATTTTTATTTCAAACATTTATAAGATACCTAGGTTTTATCTTTTTATAAACGATCAAATTAAATTCTTTAATAAATTAAATCACAAACAAAATTATACTCTTTTATTCCATGAGCTTATACTTCATTCCTAATGTCAAGTTGTACAATAAATCTAAATCGAAAAAACCCTAGATCCTATTGTACCAAATATCTTCGAATACTAATTTAGGCAATTCTGCCAAGGAACTCTGAGCTTCTTCCTTGAGCTCTGTTTAATGCTTCCAAGAGACCCGAGAACCTCTTCTTTCTCCTAAGGATATCCTCATTCCTTTAAGACATCTTGAATCATTAAAACCTGAAATCACAACACTTAACACACATATTAGATAAACACTTATGAGTTTTTCTTGTTGGTTAGTTATGCCATTTATCAAAACATATAGGTTCAACAAAACCATTGCAGGTTTGTAGTTGCACTAGGTCTCGCGTTATGGTGCAGGTAGGGATCAAGCTTCAGCATTTGTTACTTATGTGGCGCACCAGCGCCAATCTTAACAAGCTCCCCCCCGCGGGCTTGTCTTAAGTGTAGAACACACTCTTATACAAGATGTGTGCTATACAAGTAGTCACAAATGACATCGCAATGCAAGATGCCCCAAGCACATACATCTTTAAGACTTGAAATTGCATGACATTTCAAGTTATTATCCACACATCACTAAAGTTTAAAGCCTAAGTGTAGAACACACTATACAAATTGTCGCTAATACAAGTAGTCACAAATGACAATCGCAATGCAAGATGCCTAAGCACATGACATCTTTAAGACTTGAAATCGCATGACGTTTCAAGTATTATCCACACATCACTAAAGATTAAAGCTTAAGTGAATTCCTTAGTGAAGTCGCCAAAAACTGTACGGGCTGCGTGGGGCTGGGACTATTTTAACTTGTCGGGCCCGAGGAGGATTGATGCCCCTGGGTAACCCTGCGTGTCAATCTCGATGAGACCTTGTTTGCTAGAATTGAATTATTTCTTATTTGCATATTGTCAGTATTCTTGGAGTTGTGTGAATTATTCTCGAAAACAAGAGAATAGGAAGTCGCCACGACACTCTTTTCGGGAGCTACGAAATACATTTTAAGCCTTGTCTAGTCATAATGCAAGGCGAAGGACTCCATAGTCTGGTCGGGCACCAAAGGTCATGGATTAGAAGACAAGGGAGAGGGCGAAGTAATGCACAATCCCCCCTCCACCCCCCCCCCCCCCCCATCGAACATGCTCTACTCGACCATTGTCAATAGACAACAACAAACATATTTCCGATTTAACCCTACGCATGCAATTTATTAGGTGGGTTGTTTAACAGAAATACTGGAATTAAGCAAAGAACACAAACTAATTCTAGAAAAATGTCTAAAAATAAGTTAAAATTATTTGGAAGTTAAAACTTATTTTTCAGGTGACTCYTGCAAGAAAATTTAATAATTTTTGTGTATAACTTTTCTTTTTAGGTTTGTTAGGGCCCTAACTCTCTTGATTTAGCTTGTGAATTTCAAGGTGTGTCTTATCATTGGTTGTCTTGGGCTAATAACAAATGTAGGTATCTACACACTATATTCCACTAAATTCATGTTACTTCTACTTTAGACATTTGCCAATGCACAACTTATATGTCAAATATCTTTAATTGTATATTAGTAAAAAAAAAGTTAGATTTTAAGAAACAACTCATTAAAACAATTCTAACAAGACCTCATTTGACTATATTGATTTTTATATATTGATGGAAATTTAGAAAATTCTCACTACTAATGAATAGTTTCAATAACATGAATTTAGTGGAACAGAGGGGAATACATTATAATCGTTATTGTCACCACACATAATTTTATATTCTTTTGGTGTTTGCAAGTCATGACATTGTCCTACTTATCTATGTATCTATACTTGAAACAATCCCCACTAACCAAATTTTTCCCTCCCAAACTTATTAGGTTTTTTACATTACATTTATTTCATGAGCAATTTCCTAGATACACTTAATTCATTGTTGACATTTGCTAATCATATTGTGCAAATAATTTTTTAGCTCCATATTTTTAAAGCTAAAAAAATGAAATTAAATTGATTCGTTTATCATTTTTCAAAATTTAATAATAGTTTTGTTACTAAGGTGGTAAGACCCTGTTCTTTTAGTTTGAAATAAAATAAACTAAATTGGAGTGAATTGAAGTTAGATGAACTCAACTGAAGTTAGTTAAATTGATGTGGGCTGATCTCAGTTGAATTCAATTGAATTGAATTGAATTGAATTGAGCTTGAGTAAGTTGAACTGAGCTAAAGTGGCTGAAATAGAAGTGAGRTGAACAGAGCTAAAGTTGCAGGAAGGGAGATGAATTAAAGAAATTTACTAAACTAATGTACCATAAAATTTAGCTCAAAAGAATAGGGTTTATCTCATATTGTATTTCTTAATAACAATTACTTAAATTGAAAATCTCGAACATTTGCTCGGGTATTATCTAGTATTATTCTATTCAACTTATGCTTCTAATGTCATACTTCTCAAATTATTCTTTCCATGATRATTGTATGTTTTCATAATTAGTAATTTATAAATAAAGAACACGATTTGAAAACAATTAACACAATATTTTACAAGATCCACGTCTCGTGGCCAATGCGACATTAGTATGAAATCATGAAACGAAATACGGAGTATCTTCGTTGAGTATCTTCGTTGTGATACCTTCAGTTCATACCATGCACAGCTCTACAACAAATGTAATTTAATTTATTAGATCATTATATATATCATTTGTGTCGGCAAGTGAAATTATTAGTCTTAGTTTATTTTTTTTGTTTTGTTTTTCTACTATATTTTTAACTACTCCATCCGTTCCGTAAAATTTCTACCAATTGTATTTTTCACGTTTGTTAATGCATTTTTTATAAGTTAAATATTTATAGTTATACATTAGTAAAAATTATAAAAATTAGATGTTGTAGAATTCAATGAGACGAATCAAACAAGATCCCATTTGACTATATTTTTATTAATATATTTACAAGAATTTCCGAGATTTTCGCTATTTGTAAATAGTGTCAACTGCCATGAACTGCATGCAACTAATTAATGTTTTTTTGCTCAGCCTATAAAAGTACAATAAACATATGCATATATCATTCAAAAAAAATTATGAGGAAATCAACTAAAGATATCTGTTTCCAAAATTCAAATTTTTTATGGATATTTGTTGATTTTTATATGTTAATTTTTTTATSTATGTTATGTTATATTATAAAGCAAAGCAAACACGTAAATTTGGTCGATAATTTTTMTGTGGARCTTTTTGCCCTCATTAAAATTTAAAAAACTAATTAAAAAATATATCTTACTTAACTAACTCTAAAAAAATCTTCTTAAAACACCTAATGTAAAAAAAATATCTTATCTAAATAAATAAAGATCTAGTGATATATATCACAATTGTTTCACTTCATCGAAATAGAATTTTTCCATTCAATAGTTTATTTGTTATTCTTTCCAACACTTTTTTTTTTTGCAACATCAAAGCTCTATATGACATAATTCTAATAATTTCTCTTTTTTTTTGTAGGAAAAAATCATTCAATCAAAGCCTTAATCCCATATGTGGGATCGGCTAACATGAACCAAAAGTGGTTATTCCGAGAGTTCGTCCCCATAGATCTTCCGATCCTCAAACACTCCCTACGTTCGAGAGCCTCACTCTCTTGCAAATTTAATCCAATTGTTTCAGATCGTTTCTAACTCTATCCTAACAAGTCATTTTTGGCCTCCCTCTACCTCATCTCATTTAAAATCTCCCTGGTTTCACTCTTCCACTCTTCGCACCAGTTCCCCCTGAGGTCTCCGTCATACATGTTTGGATTTTTTTTTTTTGACACAAAACTAAAAGATTTCATCAAAGTGGAGAAGTTAAACGACACTTACAATCCAATTCCATAGAAACTAATTGACAAGTACAAATATACTTATTCAAAAAACTACATACATCATATGATTGTTCAAGTATTTGAACCAATAAAGCCTTAAAGGAAATTTTCATCCGAAGCCATACTATCTGTGAGTTCGCGCAAATTCGGCATAATAACTAATGTAGAAGTAATTGGATAACCATGCTTGCACAGTCAATTAAATATTCCCAACAATCGAACTGAAGCGGTCGGACCTTCACAATTAAAGAAACCCATAACATACTATCTAAAAAACCTAACTCCATAGATGAAGATATAGGAGGACAACACAAACAAAACAAGAACCAACCAAAACTAGAAGCCACCTCAAGGAGAAAATTTATTAAACAAAAAGACCCAAGAGATGTAGTATCCAAATAAATTATCACACGTAAGGGTCGCTCAATGCCGTCATGAGAAAAACAAGATAGTAAAAGTGCTCCCTCCAAACAAAAGTCGCGATTCGGGCAATACCCATGTCTAAGAACTCTTCCAAAACAAAGTATAGACCAAACCCAGTTACCACCTCCAGAATTTTGACTCGTGTGAACAGTACCACCAATTTCTCGCAAATGAGAAATGAAACCACACGTTAATAGGTGATGAATACCCACATAACTCGAAAGGTGAGAGAAAAATCAGAAACAACTAAAAAGGCAAACAAAAGACAAACAAAAAACTAAAACTAAACTATAAATCCTTCTGTTTAAGCGAACAACCTAATACCAAAGGATGTAAGCCGATTTTCCTAATCGGAAAGGATAACGTGCCGATACAATCTAACGACCCTTTATGCCCACAACTAAAATTAATCCAACCAAGATCTCAAGCACAAAAATACCCAATCCTTATGAAAGACCCGTACACAAGATCGATCCGGAAAGAGGAACCAATCTACGGGTTAGGATAAGAAAGAAACCCGCGAAACTCCATTGAGGTGATTTTGCACTTCACCAACAAGTCAACTGCCCAATATTTGTCTTTAGTTCAATAGGGGGCTGCCCCCTGGTTACTGATTATATGTTAACATTGCTAGCGTAAAATGGCTCCTAATTAATTGGAGTATAATTAAAGAAGATGGAACAAAAAGGAGAACAACTTGTTGTGGAACAAAGCTAAAGCGTTAAACAAAACAATAATAAAAAGAGATAAAACCATCGTATAAATGGATAAGTATCAGACTACCATTGTATTACAAGGAAGGATCGATTACCTCCATGATTACACACAAAGGGATGAAAATCGAACAACTACTGATCCATGATAGATGAACTACGCTTATACTACAGCAAGGACTAAATCCAAGTCTATTGTCGCCTGATCTTCATGGTGCTTTTGGGCTATCTACTGATGGGTCTATCCTTACCACAAATTCCCTCCTAACGCTAATGCTGCTCATTAGACTGAAGCTATATTAAGAATGTCGTGTATCGCATTCTTCTCCTTCTCCTTATTCGTCGCTAGTTACTTACTACTAATCAACACTCCTAATTAAGTCAACAAGTCAACTACATATTTTTAATCCGTAACAAACTTCGATGCAAGTTGCAGACCTAACAAGAGGAAAAAACGGTATGGGTGACTCGCCGGCAAGGGGGTTAGTTGTAGATATAAAGGGCTGAGTATTACTTCTCATTCTTCCATTTTAAGGATTCTTCTCAGGATCCTTAACCCTACACACACACACACACACACACACACACACATAAATAAATAAATAAATAAATAAATAAAATATACCCAGTGGTATATATGTGTATACTCTGTGTGTACATATATGTGTATATATTATATAATACACACATATATATACTCTTTATTACTTAATAACTTGATTTTTGCTTTATAAATTTTACATATGGTAATTTTCTCTTTTTCTTTAAAAATCCTTTGCTTTTAGAGCATCCACTATAGAGTGAGATCCTCTTCCTCTTAGTTCATCTCTCTCCTTTTCTCCATTTGACACCTCATTTCTCTTCCTCCACTTCATTTCCCAGAACTTCTCCTCTTTATAATAACAATCCTTTAAGTTTTCCTACATTAGAGAGGATCCTTTTTTACATCCTCTCCATACTATACCCCACATTACTTTATCTATTATATTATTATTATTATTTTATTATTATTTTTTTTTATTTTATTATTATTATTATTATTATTATTATTATTATTATTATTATTTTATTATTATTATTATATTATTATTATTATATTATAATTATATTATAATATTAACGATTGTGTATATGATTACTTTATGAAAATATTGCATAAAGTATTTCAATTAAAAATAAAATTAATAACATTGATGATACAAAACAACATTTAAAGATGCATTAAAATGAAAATTCATAAATTAATAATTGCATAAACAACAAATACTTATTTAACATAATAATTAAAAACACTCATCTTCTTCAGTGATCTTGAACTCCAATCTCCTCCAGAACATGTTCAACCAAATCGCTCAAAGATGTATGCATATGTCTATCTTGAAGATCATCCTTCTAGTGAAAAAAATTTCGAGGTTTCTACCCTCATTATTGCCAGATGTGATGATAAAATGGCTCGACAATAGTTGTACTAGATGAAGCACGCACATTTCAGGTTGATCTTCCAAATTAGGTCTGGGTCATGATATTTCATATGTCTCACGCTCGTCTTCTACTATCATATTGTGCATGATAATACAAGCTATCATGATTRTTCTTAGTAGATCAACATTCCATGCTAATGCTGGTCGGCGTATAATTGCAAATCGAGCTTGTAGCACCCCCAAAGGCACGTTCGACATCTTTTCTAGTACTCTCTTGCACTTGGGTGAACAAACTTTGTTTAGGAGTCTGAGGAGCATTAATTGCATCGACAAATGCAGCCCACTTTGGATATATCCCATCGGTGAGATAACATGCCATATTGTAGTTCTTTCCATTAACTTTGTAAGTAACATTTGGAGCTCGACCATTTAGAATGTCATCAAACACWGGAGAACGTTGTAATACGTTGATATCATTGCACGACCCAAGTGTCCCGAAAAATGCATGCCAAATCCATAGATCCCTAGATGCAACAGCCTCTAAGATTATTGTTGCCGTTCTAGATCTGCCTTGGTACATTCCTTTCCAACCAACTGGACAATTCTTCCACTGCTAATGCATGCAATCAATACTACCTATCATGCCAGGAAGTCCACGACGTTCTCCTTCACTCAAAAGACGGTGAAGGTCGTCATTATTTGGTCTTCTTAAGTATTCTCTCGCAAAGTTAGAAATCACTCCTTCAATAAAATGTGAAAGACAATCTCTTGCTGTAGTTGCACCAGCTTAAGATATTCGTCTACCTGATCAGCTGCGGTACCGTAGGCSAATTGCCTTATCGCTGCAGTGCATTTTTGTAGGGTTAAGGCACCTAAACGTCAAGTACAATTTGACCTTTGTTGAAAGAAAGGATCACTTGCAGTCAAAGGATTGACAATGCGAAGGAAAACATGCTTCTGCATGCGAAACCTTCGACGGAACTGMACTTCATCATACAGTGGTTGGTTYGAGAAGTAATCTTTGATTAATCTCTCATTTGCTCCCTCACGATCTCTAGGAACGACTTTTCGTTTCTTCTTACCCGACTTACCCTGAACAGATTGTTGAATGGTAGAGGATATAGGATAACTTATAGCTTGCTCTACAACCTACATACTCTTACTCTCTTCTATCCAATCCAACATCATGTAATCATACAATTCATCACTAGAATTAGATGAATTATCATCAAAATCCATGTTGTAATTCAAATAATATGAGTGTTATGTTTTTGGATGAGTGATATTTTGTAGCAAGTGAAGTAATGATAATAAAAATAGACGGTGAGTTATAGAGTTATGGTGTCACATCTTATAAACAATTCAATATCAATAGTAGTCAATTGGTAGCCACACTTATTGAACAAAGAATCTTGATGAATCATAATATAGGTGTGCAGATAAACTTTTTCAAAAGCTGCACTATATTTGTTTGTAATTTCATAACAATTTGACAACACACTTCAACAAATAGTAGACTATTGACTAATCACTAATTTCATAACAATTTGACAYCACAATGAAACAAATACTACACTATATGCTGATCAGTAATTTCAAAACAACTGGACAACACAATGAAACAGTTTGATTGGACTTAACAATAAAAGATACAGAGGGTTTATACTAATGAACAAACCTCATAATAATTAGAAATGACATAAATAAACATTACTAATGACTAATTAACATAACATCAAAGAGAACAAATTAAAAATACATATTCTTGAATTCTTCCCTCAACTTTAAGTACATTTCCTTTTCTTCTTCTACTTCGTCAAGAGGCTTGTTTTCGCATCACATACTTAAATCGGATATTGGACGCATTTTTCCCCTCTTGTGATTTTGCCTTTTTTCTCTTCATTCCTTCCCTCATTATTTCCACCATCTCTCTCCAATATCATTCCTTTTGTTATTTATATTTCCAAGTTGATTGAAAAAGATTCAAAAACAACCACACTCGAACTAGCAAGCTTCCTTGCCTTTCCGCTTGTCTTTTATACCTTCGGAGCCTCCTATTTCCATCACCTTCTGGATCAGACCGCTTAGAGCTTCCTCTAGTTTCACCAGACAACTCCTGTTCCTGGTGTTGCCATTTTTCTTTGCCTCATGATCCTCCATGCGTGCATTAGATTGTAATCTATATAGCGTTATTCTAACAATTGAGTATCTTTCATGTGCGTCGTTCTCCACATCTTCACTTGTTTGCCACTGATTTTATTTCTCTTACATTCAGCATACAACACCAACCCATTTAAACAGCTCCTTATTGATCACCACAATTTGCAAAGATTTGTTGTTCTTTCATCAATTAATCTCACTTGATTAGCCTCTCTTGCTGCCTCTATAAAGTTTCCTAATGGTTACCCACAAATCTTTTTCCGCTGTCATAAGTTCAATAGTGACATCTCCCCCGCCATTAATTAACTAAGCGAAACAAAGCTTCGTCTTCTTTAATACTCACACACACTTCCTTTGGACGTTTACTACTACTGGTTTCTCCAATTTACCTACATTATTTCCTTTCCGAAAATAATTCTGCAGCAACTTCATCAATCTTCTTCAGATGTGGCGGCCTATTAATTCTTGACTTGGAGTTATGTTACTTACTACCATTTCCGCCGAAGAAGCTCAACCATTGGTTCACTAAAATGTTGAGACACATGGGGCATATTGGAAATTTTAGAAGCAAGTGTTGAGCTGAGTGGGAAATGAAGGATTAAGTGGTTGTGGTGTTAGATTGCACCGAATTTGTCTCGATCTACTATTAATTATGTGTATTGCCGACTGAAACTGAGGATCATTAGCAAATTTGGATCAAATGAAAAAAATTTGCATTATTTGGAATTTGTATTATTGTGATCCATGATTTGATTAATGGTCTCTATAGAAATTTGTTGGTAGGAAGAAAAATAGTGAGTGTAAGTAGAAATGACACTTCTATCGAATTCAAGCTATATTTAATAAAAAAAATTAATATGTCGTCGCTATGATAGTAATATTGCACAAATGTATCAAGTTTTTTAAAACTTAAATTAACTTGTTGAAACCACAATAATTCAGATATTATATCCGTGAGTTAACGGTAACAAAACACAAGAATTGTTATTGTATGGATAAATGGATAATAATGGCTGGCCGCCCCCCACCTTTAATATGTAATTAAATGCCAATATTTTGAAGCCACCAACTTTTTGCGTTGAATTGTAATAACAAGTCACATGTGGGCTCCACAACATGTAAAGAAAAAAATAAGCGGCCTTTCATAGTCGTTGAAAGAGCATATTTGTGAGTTTGAGCTTCCTCCTAGCACAAGGTCCCATGCATGCAATTCCCTATAGACAGCAGGGATTTCCACAATCCTCTTTCTTAGAGGATCCTCAACTAACCTCACCACTATAGAGAGGACATCCTCGTATAGTGTTAATCCTACTAGGGGAATGTAAAACTCCTCTTATAGAGTTGGATGCTCTAACCCTTTTTCGTATCTATTCCTTTTTTTTTTGTTGTACAAGATTTCTTTAGTTCTGTAACCTTTTTTCCCCATTTCCTCTTTTTCCTTTTATTATTTTCTTCCTAATGATTAACATTATATTTCCCTTTCCACCCTTTTTTCATTTCCTTTCCTTTTTAAAAATTTTTAATAGAAAAACTATTACTACGTTGAATGAAATGGTATGCGAACAGAATTGGTGAACAGCCTGTCATTTCCTCTTTCACCATTTTTTATAATGTCACGTTAATATCTTCACTATTCACGTTTTATCTATAATAAATTCTTAACTTTTTGTAACGTTAAATTGAAAAGATTGATGATTCACTTGATATCTCCCTTTTTTTAAGGCATTGGTCGCAACAACACCAAACTTGGGGTGAGGAGTTACAGAGCAACACCAACTTTCGGGTGCTTATTCGGTCCACTGAAGCTCGGGTACAAAAATAGATAAAATGACATTGTTGAAGTTGTTGAGACTTCAAATTGGTGTACCAAGATTCAAGTAAGATGTTATCATATGTCTACTAATTCAAATTTATGCTATGCGTTGTATTCCCGAGTTCCAAATTGGTGTTGTTCAATTGCCAGCACCCGATCAAGTTGGTTTAATTTTGTGCGTTCCGCATCAGTAGGTTACTATTGTGGCCATTTCGCCTTTATTAATATAATTTTTTGCACTTAATATATAACATGTGTCTGGCTGAACTTGAATAAGCTGGGGAACATTAAGTTTTTTTTATATTTTTGTTTTATTTGAAAAAGCATTGTTCATTAGTTTGTATTTCTTTGCTAGTTTGAGAATTATTCTTCATACAAATTTAATCATTTATTTTTTTACAAAATATATTAAACAATTCATTCAATATTTACTTCTTCTAATTGTTCTATATTATACTTTTTTGAAATATACGAGCACTCTCTAATAGTTACGAAAGACTTATTTTTAGTTATCTTTTCTACGTACCATATTTATTTCTTTTTAGAAAACAAATAACATTCATTCCGTTCTCTCTCATCCCATTAAGGGCGGAAGATCCAACAATTCCAATATGACAAAAATTCATAGAAAACTTTTTTTCATTAAATATTAATCATTTTTATTATTCTTTGATTTTTTTTTATCGTTGGTTTAATCTCATATTTGACTACACATGTGTCATATTAGACTTCGAGATTGTAATCAATTGCTCAAATATAAAATGAAGCATGTGTCTTGCACGTAGCCAAATACTAATTAAGTTCACAAAAATTACTACTACAATAAAAAGGCTACATTGTGATTTTTTCAATTCAAATTAGTCAATATTACTTACTAAAATGTCGATTTTAATAAAAAGCATTAGGCCTCTAATGCGACCACTTTAATTATTGGTTTTCCACGTGAACATTTTCACTTATCTCGTTACTTTTCTATTAAAATCTAAAAAAATGTGCAAATATTTGAATGAGTAATATTTCAGTTGAGCTGTTAGAAAAAATTATAAAAAATTATAAATACAAACTAGAAATTTGACATCATTTTCGGTGACATTAACGAAACTACTTTTACAAAATCAAATCACACTACTATAAATGAGCAGCGTTTTTTCACGAAGTTTGTAAAGGAGATACAGATGTAGAAAAGAAGTTGTATAACCAGATTAATATAATCGGATTTTGATAGAAAAGAATCGTTGTGGCCATGGTGTTAAATCATTGCACTTCAGAAGAAAAATTTACCCCGATTATGTTGCAATCGGTCTACGCGGCACTGAGGAAGGAATGCCAGAACTATAATAGTTGTGCTCCAGATCAGGGAAGGAGATAGGAAAAGAAGAAGAATGGTGTTTGAGCCTTTTTTGTTCTATGTATACTTAAGACATGAAGGCCCCAAATATAGTGAGGGGTGAAGCCAAATGATTAGACGTGAAGGAAAGAGTAATGGCCAAGGCAATTGAATTGGGCGAAAATCATGGTAGCAAAATAAATAACGGTTACATAGTAATGACAAAGAAATTTGAACAGATTACACTTGTAACCGTTCAAAAGTAGAAGCCACACCACAGTGCGCACGTGTCACGAACACGAGCTCGAGTCGGGCTGRATAGCAGCGGCGGCGAGTGCGTGGGGATACCCATTACCACCCCTCACATTAAGCCTCAAACAATATAAAGAGTGTTCTCCTATATAAARAAGAAAACCCTTTGATATTCTTTCCATGTGGGACATTGAGCAAAACCCAAAACTTCCTTTTACTTCTTTGCATTCTCACKAACAATTCCAACAATCCCCCACAAATGAAAAGGTAAAAGGAAAGAAACTGATTTGATCGTTAAATAGCTTTGACACTTAAGTGCTGGTGTCTTGCAATTGAACCAACACATAGTGAAATTGAGCAATTTTTCTATCAAAAGGGTGAACGAATCTTGAACGCTTTTGACCAAGAAATAAATCTCAATAACACGCATCTCACCCAATCATACATTACAAGTTCCGCGATCAACAACAAAATAAGGCCCACAAATCTTGGGACGCTCATGAGTGCTCTTGAAAKTTGCCCAAGTCTTTCATAGAAGGTGGCCAYTSTTTCATAGAAGGTGCACTACTAGAAATTCYTCGTCGGGCGACCGTTTTTAGCGACCGATATTTAGTCGGTCGCTATTGCAACCGATAGCGACCGATTTTGCGGTCGCTAAATTTAGCGACCGAACAATCAGTCGCTACGAATGTTTTAGCGACCGATTATTCGGTCGCTAAGGGAATTATTTAGTGGCATCTTGWGTTTACCTCCAAAAACAATTAGCGACCGATCCGTCGGTCGCTAAATTTTTTTGGAAAAAAAAAATAAAATCAGTAAACAAAAAACCTAAACACGACTGCAATCCCTCACCCAATTTCGTATTCCCTCTCACTCCATTTTTTCTCAAAATTCAAAACCCCAACCCNCTATTATTACTTCACACCATTGTAAAATCAAGGTCAAATATAAAATGAGCATGTGTCTTGCACGTGCCAAATACTAATTAAGTTTAAAAAGTACATACTACAATAAAAAGGCTACATGTGATTTTCAATTCAAATTAGTCAATATTTACTAAAATGTCATTAATAAAAAGCATTAGGCCCTCTAATGCACCACTTTTAATTTATTGGTTTTCACGTGAAACATTTTCACCTTATCCTCTTACTTTCTATTAAAATACTTAAAAAATGTGCAAATATTTGAATGAGTAAAATTTCAAGTTTGAYCTGTTAGAAAAATTATAAAAAATTATTAAATACAACTTAGAAATTTGACATCATTTCGTGAATTAACGAAACTACTTTACAAAATCAATAATCACACTATATAATTGAGCATCGTTTTTCACGAAGTTTGTATAGGAGATACAGATGTAGGAAAAGAAGTTGTATAARCAGATTAATAATCGGATTTTGATAGAACAAAGAATCGTTGRGCCATGGTGTAAATCATTGTCTTAGAAGAAAAATTTACCCCGATTATGTGCAATCGGCTACGCGGCACTTGAGAAGGAATGTCAGAACTATAATAGTTGTGCTCAGATCAYGGAAGGAGATAGGGAAAAGAAGAGAATGTGTTTGAAGCTTTTTTGTTCTKTGTATCAAACTTAACGAATGAAGCCAATATATAGTGAGGGTGGAAGCCAAATGAGTAGASGAAAACTGAAGGAAAGAGTAATGGCCAAGGCAATTGAATTGGGCGAAAATCATGGTAGCAAAATAAATAACGGTTACATAGTAATGACAAAGAAATTTGAACAGATTACACTTGTAACCGTTCAAAAGTAGAAGCCACACCACAGTGCGCACGTGTCACGAACACGAGCTCGAGTCGGGCTGCATAGCAAGCCGGCGGGCAGTGCGTGGGGATACATTACCACCCTCACGTTAGCTCAAACAATATAAACGAGTTGTTTCCCTATAGAACATAAAATGTACACCTTTATATTCTTTTCATGGGAGACTTGGTCAAAATCCCCAAGACTTCCTTTTACTTCTTTTGCATTCCCAACTCAATCTCAACAATCCCCCACAAATGAAAGGGTAAAAGGAAAGAAAACTGCATTTTGATCGTTAAATAGTTTGACACTCTAGCTGTTGCTGCGTGGCTTCTTGCAAATTGACACCTCACTTGTGAATTGGAGGCCAATATTTTTCTATCAATAGGGTGAAGAATCTTGAAGCGCTTTTGATCAAGAAATAAATCTCAATAACCTAGCATCTCACCCAATCATACATTACAGAGTTCCCGCGGATCAAGAGCAAAATATAGGCCCAAATCTTGGGACCGCTCCCTGATTGCTCTTGAAAACTTGCCAATCTTTCATAGAAGGTGGCCAGTGTTTCATAGAAGGGGCGCAACTACTAGAAAGTTCGTCGTCGGGCGTACTGTTTTAGGACCGATATTAGTCGCTGTATCGCCCGATAGGTCTGATTCACCGTAGCGACGATGCCGTCTAAAGTTTAGCGACTGAGAGACAATCAGTCGCTAACGAATGTTTTAGCGACCGATTTTATTCGAGTCTGCTAGGGAGAATTATTTAGTGGCAGTTTGAGTTGTACCCTGCCCAACAACAATTGCGACCACCGATCGGTCGCTAAAGTCTTTTTGGAAAAGAAGAAAAATAAATCAGCTAAACAAAAAGAACCAACACACTGCAATCCTGCACCCAATTATCGTATTCCCTCGCACTCCCATTTTTTATCCAAAATTCAAAACCGAACCCTCTTTTCCTCTTACTTCCCTCTCACTTCCCTCCCGGCAGTTCCATTGGGGATTTCCTCGCGCCGGGCGACCCTTACATCACGGGCGCCTTCCTCGCCCTTCCATTTCTCCCTCTTTCTCTCTCTCCTTCGTTCTTCTTAATAGTCTCTCTCCTACTTCTTCGTATCTCCCTCTCTTCCGTCTCTCTTCTCCTTTCTCCCTCTGGGGTCGTGACGGCGCAAGGCATCGCCACCCACCATTCTGTCCGAAGACTGCAGAGTGCGGCGGGACGGCAGTAGGAGGGTTAGCAGCGCGAGAGCATAGCCCCGCTCGGCGCCCCATATTAGGCTTTCTCTCTCCTCTTCCTTTGTTCATTCTCTGTGCCCAATGTGTTAGTATTAAACCACATGAAACCTCGCAATTGATTTCTAATCAATTTTATTTGATGAATCTTGCATAAAGTATCCTGTTTTAATTTCGAATATGAATTGTTTACAGTTGTCTAATCAGTTTGTATTATGAACATTTGCAGATTTGCGTACTAGAATTTTGTCATTTTAATTTTGACATGTTTAATTTTATTCCTCGAATTTTACTGGGAGCTTACGGAGTCATGTTCATTCTCTTTATCTTGGGGCTTAGTGTCACAGTGCCAATCCAGCTATCATGGCAAATATTGCGTGGACATGGGAGTTGTGGTTTATTCTACGAAGACTAGAGTTCGCACCACGTACTCGTATTATAGGTAAAACCCATGATATATATGATTACTCAGTTATAGATATACAATACGCAGTAGCTTTACACTAATACTCTGTCTCGCACATTATTGAGAAATACAAACCAGTTAATTTGATTGATTTGTGTGTTAAAGTTTCATTTAATTTCACTTGGTTTATATGCCTTAACTTTAGTAGTTGTGACTACACATTGTTCTGCTAACGTCCAACGTGAGGATTCAAGTTAAGTTGAATTTTGGAAATTCGGGATCTCTGATAACGGGGAAGAATCGACAAATTGGCAGCATGTGCAACGCAATGAAAGTTGATGAGGTTGTAAAAGATTTTAGGATGGCATTTCAAGCATCTATTGAAGAAGTATGATGGATGAATCGTTGGTAATTTCTGCAACTTATGGTGTCACTCTCCCGCCGTCAGGGTCCATTCTTAGGTATGTTGTTTGTTTTTAATTTTCGATAATCGTGGAACTTAAAGTTATATGTATTTGTAAAACTAACTTTAAGATAGTTGATAACTATTTTAATTTTGCTGATTTAACATTAGCTGGCTAACATGAGTAAAATGTAATTGCTAACATGAGTAAAGAACTGACAACAAATAAAAATTCAAGCTAAGAAAAGATAAATTCCATAATTACATGTGAATTCATGCTATTGTTGAATACTTGAGTCGAGTAATACGGAGTCACAACTAATATATTGGTATCATATCTATGCGATATTTGTATATGTATCCTCACGCATAGCAAAGGCTATCATTGTTCATTCTATGAATTTTTGCATGTAACTTGAGTAACTATCTATTCAGTATCGTCACATGGTACGACTGTTTATAAAAGGAGCTGATGGATTTGCTGGTGCTTTTGTTGAATGTCTATGTGGTAGCCCAACTCTGTACAAGGTAATCTTGTCCTTTTTGACAGGGTCGTCTTTGAAATTTTAGTTGAGCATAATTCATTTTATTATCTGGCCTTCTGCCTTATCTTGTACTTTCACATCAACTCCCTTTTAGTACGGAAGTCGCTTCAACTTGTCTGCGATTAATTTTGTGGTTTTCTTTCAATCTGGACTTCACATTATAAGACACGCTATTGTTAATTTGTAAAGCATATGAACACAAATGCAACTATGCACATAGGTCTAATTTTTCTTCATCAACATACAACTCTGCGTGTAGTGTGTTTGATGAAATATTCAGGCAGATACTTATAAGAGTATGATCACATTTTTTCAGAGACAAAAAGTCCATCAATAGAAAGACTATCATCTACACAGAAAGCACTGAGGAAGGAGATCTAATGCTTGTTTTATGCTAACTTGTAATCTTAGGAAAAACCATAAAAAAAAGTAAATAGAATGCCAAAAGCATGTGACATAAGAGGCATTGAGATTGAGCAATTTGAGTAATTTGAGCTTGAGTACTGCTTGCATTTTATTTTACTCGAAATCCGATGTTTATTTTCTTTTCTCTGCAATATATGCATGTTGCCTCTCAATTGGGGACTAGCTACAGGCAACCTGTGCTGTAGCCATGCTGAAAATTTCCTGTAGAACTTAAATTGAACAGGCAGTTGCAGCAGCCACCAAGAGCCCTGACTGGGTGTCTGGCGCACAAGTATTCATGTCAAGACTCAAGAGTTATCACTGTTGGCTTTTCTTTTTGTCGAGGAGGCTTCGTATATGTTGCTCTTATGATCTGAGCAATATTTTCTGATCTGCTTCATGAACATTCAGACTAAATTACATGATGGTGATTTTAAAGACATCTGTTGATGCTTGGCCTACACTTTTTATATGGGCTTGTATGATCCCAATTTTTTGACTTTATACCGTATGTTTGAAGTTCTTTACCCTTTTGATTTCTTGTCAGTTGATATATGGTACCTTATGGCCTGTCCTTTACTTTTGTGATTTCATCGTCATGATCTTGATATATACGTAGTTCTTATGCTGTGAAGTATTGTGAAATTTTGTAGCAATGGATTTGTAACTTGATATGATGTTTCAATTGTTTCATAAAACTAGCAAGTCACATTTCAAACTAATTATTCTAAACTTATTCTAATAGATGTCGATAATTCCTTGGAGCAAAACCATTCTTGGCTTTTGATGCCATTGATACATTTTCTCTATCTATTGCTATCACTGTACAAAATTTGGATGAGTATATTCTGAATATGATGTATGCAAGTGGGTTATTATTGCTTTTAATTTTCGAAAAATGTTAGAATTTTAATTAATGGAGAGAAATTGTTTAGTTTAAACTTCCAGGAAATTGTGTAGTATGTTTTTCAAATTGAATGCTTTTGGACGTGATTGGCTATTTTTCATAAAATAGAGCTCATCAATGAGAAGGAATAAGTGTTCTGCTTATAATGTCACCTGTTTGAGTATATAGACTAAGAAATTATTGGCTCCTTCTTTACAAAAGTGTTTCCCTACTTAGTGTCGCTGTTGGTTATGTTTATTGAGCTTTGTTGATCTTTCATTCTTGCATTCTGAATTCTTCATGCCCATGTTTGATTCTTAAATAAGACAGCATAAGTGAACCTTTCGAAGTTTTGAGCTTCTAAGACTTGATGTAATTATTGATATGATTATTTGATTTGAGTTTAAAAATTAGAAAAAGCCTCAAATTAATTAAAAAATGGAGAAAATTGCATTTAGCGACCGACTGTTGTTTCCTGTCGGTCGCTAAATCCAATTTTCCTCCATTTTTTTGGAGGGAAAATCAGAATTAGCGACCGTTTTGGTTGCGGTCGTTAAAATTTACGCGAGACGTAAAAAAACGGTCGCTAATTCTGATTTCCCTCTAAATTGTTTGCCAATTTCTTACTCAATAAATCGGTCGCAAAATCGGTCGCTAAAGGTTTAGCGGCCGATTTTCGGTCGCTAATTTTTTTAGCGAKGAAATTATTGCGACCTACGTTAGCGACCGAAAATCGATCGCTAATGTGTGTTAGCGACCGAAAATCGGTCGCTTATGTGTGTTAGCGACCGAAAAACGATCGCTAACGACYGTCGCCCGRGCACGTTTTTCTTGTTGTGGTGTCCAATCCTTCACACTCATGTAGATGAAACCATCAAGTCCTTCTAATAGGACCACCCATATCCTGGGCTATGGAATCATTAAGAGCATAAGTTCAACCTAAAAAATGTACAAGTCATAGGAATGGGTCAATGTACAACGACGAATCTATTCGCAGCTTCGTTAGTCCACAAACCTTGCAAAGCAAGATTGTGTATCAACTATGAATTCCTCATCCAATGGGTTGAAGCCCCATTCCCCTCGACATATCAAGGACTAGTCTCTTGTTTAGTCCTTTAGTCAATGGATCTTCAAGATTCCTCTCGYACCTTACATATTCCATAGTAAGAACCCCACTTGTAATTAGGGATCTTACTGATTCATGCCTGATTTGTATTTGCTTTTTCTTACCATTGTAGGCARTGCTCTTTGCAACATTGATAGCTGCCTGTGAGTCACAATGTAGAGAACTAAGCGGAGTAGGTTGACACCACAAAGAAATATCGACCAAGAGATTCCTCAACCAKTCGGTCTCTTGCCTGGCCAAGTCAAGAGCGATACAAGTCTGTTTTGCAGACTTCCATGATATTGCTGCAGCACACAAAGTAAAAGCATAACCACTAGTAGAACACTTACCTCATCATTGTTAAAAACCCAGTTTGCATTACAATATCCTTCCAAAGTACGTATTAGGATAACYAACAAAATGCAAACCCCAATAAATAGTGCCATTTAGGTACTTCAGAACACGTTTAAGCGCATCCTAATGAACCCTACTAGGGTTATGGGTATACTGACTAAGTCTACTAACAGTATATGCAATATCAAGTCGAGTATAGTTCATCAAAAACATTAAACTCCCAATTATTTTAGCATATTCAACTTGAGACACACTATTGTTATCATGCTATTTCAAGTGAATACTAGCATCATAAGGAGTTAAACTTTTTTAACACCTTTTCCACATAGTGAGGTTGAGACAAAGTAAAGCCATTACCTGTTTTTGGTGACTTTAACACCCAAAATCACATCAGCTTCACCTAAGTCTTTCATTTCAAATTTAGAGGAAAGAAACGCTTTAGTCTCATTAATGGCTCTCATATGTGTACCAAATTTAGTGTGTCATCAACATACAAACATATTATGACACAATCATTGCCAAACATTTTAGAGTACACACATGCATCATTCAGCATGGTTCACAAAAAACCAAAACTTAGAATAGTTTTATGAAACTTTTAATACCAGTAGGCAAAAGTAGAAATTTTACTCATAACAGTCGGAATAGTTTCAAGTACAAACAAACCCTCCAAAAGGTATACCTTCCCCACAAAATCACCATTGTGGGACTAAACTAACTTATAACCCTAAAAAACAAGTTTAACACCATCCTTGTTAAGGAGTGCACTAGAAATCATGTTCCTACGAAGGGAGGGGACATACATTACATTTTACAAAGACAAAGATTTTCCAAAATTAAGCTTGAGGATGACATATCCTTTACCAAGCACTTTTGAACTGTTGGAGTTTCCCATAAAGACTTGTTTGCCTTGATTAACATCAATAAATTAGGAAACAATTCTTTATCTGCAAAAGGAAATGTTTAGTTGCTCYTGTATCCACAATTCATTTAGTTTTGTTACCAACTAAATTAATTTYAGAAACTACAGCATCAATAACATCATTAGAATTTTCAGCAATATGGGCATGATTATTATTATTCTAGTCATTGTTTTTGTTCTTGCGTTGGTTGCATTGCCATGCTTTGTGGCCACTAATGCCATAAATATAGCAAGTTGGGTTCAATTTCTGTCCTTCTTGTCTGGAACTCCCAACTGCTTGTTTTGGTTCTGATTGTTATTCGCAGCGGGCTTCTTCCCTTTGTTGATCCTGTCAGAAATTTTCACAGAAGACTCAACAATGTTAGCCTTAACAGCAAGTTCATTAGAAGAAGATTCCTTATTCTTGAGGCGATTTGCCTTTTCAGTTTTCATGTGTCTGATCAATTCCTTAACAACCCACTCCTGTTTGTCCCGTGAAACAAGCCACCAAACAAGTGAAAAAAATTTCTCTACTTCCTAATAGTGAGGAGGAAAGGTCCCTCAAGACCAACGACCAAATGAGAAGATCAATCCGCATGTCACAAAACCTTCAGCCCAAGTATCCGAACCACTCAATCCAACCCCATTGATTCATTACTCTCTACAATGTGCCTCCTATTGGGAGAAATGCTTCAAGCCCAGAGGTCTAAACGTAACGGTGTCTTAACAAGAAAGCTCCTCCCTTTGTCCAACACTATCAAACATTCATCCACATCACCAATACAACTCTTCAACCATCCTTGCTCTTTCAACAACAGGCCCCGACGACCACCAAAGACATATCTTTCCAATGAACTTATGAGCAGGCCTATATAAACTGACGCAAAGATCACTGCTCCTATATGGACCCACTCCAACCTTCAGATTATAAGAAATCTAGGAATGACCCATGCCATTCAAAATTCCCACCAAGGAAGGTCACACCACTTAGAACTGCATAACTTCGAAGCACAGATCAAAACATGTTGAAGATGGTCGCCTCCCAGTTCTCCAGCGCGCAAGGATCAAGGATCAACATCCAAATCCAACCCACTTTCTAAACCATGATCGCACCCAATGCGTGGGGTAATGATCCATCGGCCTTCTTTAGTATTTAATGCATCGATTCTAAGTCCACACTATTCTTTTCAATTCGTTTTTGAAGTCTATTAGTCTTTCTAAAATAAAGCCATGTATGTCCAAATTTTCTTTCATCAATAAAAATACATTTGGCAGAATTGTTCTAATTCTATGCAAGCTCTCAACACTCATCCCACAATTGCGTTATCTAATGCTATTCAAATTATTAAGTGAACAATCCTCAGAGATGCCTTTCACAGCTCCACTAAATACCCCTCCTTTCCTCCCCTTCGTACACATCAAAAAATCAATAAACTCCTTCAAACCTTTTGAGCCCACAAACACTATCAATAGCCTATCTTTCTTTCATCACCCACATCTACCTAACCCTTTGGACCAAACGGTCTTAGCGAATAAACACGTGCGGAAAGAAAAGAAAAAAAAAAAAAAAAAAAAAGAAGAATAAAAAGGCCAAAAAAAAAAAAAAAACAAAAATCAAATCCAATACAAAAAGTTTCACTAAATGCCCAAATTCAACCAATAACAAATCCAAAGCTCAAAAGCCCAATCAAATAAAAAACAAAGTCTAAAACACACTGCGCACCGTGGTCACTTATCCGTAATCATCAACCTTCAAACCTTCAAAAACCACAGGCCTCACATACAACCACAAAAAAAGCCCTCTTCACACGATGCATGTTCAAATCATCACCAGAACACGTTGTCTATTCCTAATACTTAGAACCTCTTCCGAGGTTCGACCGCGCTATCGAGCATGTAACATTAAAATCATTTGAGCCTTGAGTGCTTACTTGCTAAAAGATTATGGTTCCAGTTAGAACAACATAGACTCATTGTTAACCAACATCATTACCAACCTCGCGGATCAGCCACATCTTTGACCCTAGGCACAATTGACCCTTTTATTTCATCGAACCAAGCCTATTCTTGTCACCTCAAAGACTCATGACCAAAATCCCAAAGAAGTTAAAACCACCGACCTTGTCAGACAATCTTGTTGCAAACTCATCCATTACAACTCCTCACTTCCCATGTACTCTACTTAAACTAACTCTCCTAGGGACTCGTCTCATTCATGCTCCTTAATTTCCAGTGGGAGCTTTTGTCTCCTCAACCCTATTACTGTCAAGTCTATATTCTAATCAACTGAAAATCCTAAAATCATGCTCTTACCCTGTCTCTTTCCAAATCAAAAGCACTGATCTCGCCAATGTTAAGCACACTCTCGTCCCAACCTCACCATTCCTCTAAAGTCTCTCTTCAAAGACACTCTTCAATGCACTGCTTACCTAGATTAGACTCAATAGTATCGCCTTTCATGTCTAGAACCAACCAGACTGACTTCTACTTCACAATTCAAAACACTTCCAAAATCATGTCTAGAATCCAACCTAACAAGACACTTCTCAAATCAAGTCTAGAACCAGACCTAGACTGACTCTTCAAATTTCAAAAACTCTTTCAATTCATGTCCTAAACCAGACCAACTGACTCTTTACAAATTCAAACCTCATTCAAATCATGTCTTGAACCAGACTTAGACAATCACTTCAAAGACT
This sequence comes from Bassia scoparia, assembly GCA_008642245.1. Classification (NCBI taxonomy): domain Eukaryota; kingdom Viridiplantae; phylum Streptophyta; class Magnoliopsida; order Caryophyllales; family Amaranthaceae; genus Bassia; species Bassia scoparia. The sequence continues at coordinate 7,877 of SNQN01002019.1, read as the reverse complement.
CTCTCAAATCATTTTCTTGAACCAACTTAGACAAGCCACTTTCAAATTAATGACTCTTTCAGAACCATTCTTAACCAGACCAATCAAGCCACCTTTCAAATGACTTCCTCAAACCAGGTCTAAAACAGACCTAGACAAACTCCTTCAATACTTCTCAAACCCAGTCTAAAACCAGACCTAGACAAGCACCCTTTCAAAAACTCTCTCAAACCAGTCAAAGAACCAGACCTAGACAAACCTCATTCAAAATCAAGACTCTTTCCAACATTCTGGAACCCAACCAGACAAGCCCTTCCAAATTCAAAGACTCTTTTCAAAAACCTAAGACCTCCACCTCTTCCTAATCTCAAAGGTCACAATGTACAAGTCACATTGCATGCAAATCCGCCTAGACCATAAAACAGACCATTCTCACCAATATATCCTTAATCCTAATTAGGCTACATTTCTAAGTCAATGCTCATTTCTTCGGAAACATGGACGCACCCCGCATTTACTCCAGTCAGCCAAACAGATGGAACATGACCGCTCAAGGACGTCAACACACTACAAGCACATCGAACCGCAGGACACGCTAAGTGTAAAAACTAACCTTGTTTGCAGACTGGTACCGTCAAAAGGTAAAACTCAGGGTCGCAGAACGTCCTTGAGTTCTCTCCGTCCCGAATCGATAAGCTTGACGTTCTTCTACGAAACATCTCTCTCCATATTCTCATTCAATTGCTTCTGGTATGACACCGAAATGTGTCTCCCCAAGAATGATGTATTTATCCTGATATAGAAATTATATCCGCGTCTCGCTGTTCGACTTGGAGGATAATAGATTGCTTTGATAATCTCACTAAATTGTGTAAATTACATTTAATCTACTCAAAATTATTGAGCAAAGTCACTTACAAGGCAACATATTTCCTCGTTTCTCGATAAACTCAAAGTTTTCAAAGTTTCAAAAGTTGAGCAACATTAACTATTCTCACACCTTTTGATTTCATCATTATGCTCACATCTTTCTGAATCCCCAATATTTCAAATTATTTTTCCTATTCTATGAATTTCTATGAATTTTGCAAGTTAAATACGCAGAATCGCAGAAAAACGTGAATAATTAGTAAAATATCTCCGGAAATACGTGAAACCTCTAAAACATCTAGAAATCCTTCTGGATCAAGGGTCTAGTGCTCGAATCAACGGAAATCACAAGATAAAAATCTGAGAAATCCAATATATCGAGTTTTTGAAAATATTAACACCATTTGAGCTATATTACGCCAATAAGGAGCTAATACCGCTCCTGATGAGCAAACGCATCCATTTGAGCTATATATCGCTCATACCTTGCCTTACGATAGTTGCCAAAAATTTTTTGGGAAATTGAGCTGCTATATTACCTAACCGAGCTATATACGCTGACTCACCTGCTATATTAACGCTCATCCCAGCAAATACGCAGAATTTTTTCTGCCTCGTTTTTGCCTCTGCCTTATAAATACTCCCTGCCGTGCCAGTTCGAAACGACTCTGAAACACTTGAATACGCACACTCACACTCAGAATTTCACAATTCACAAGACTCAAGTCACAAACACCTCTAAAACAAATTCAAAACACTCAAAAACACATCGATTTCAATTCAAAGCATCGATCTATTCTAATCAAACAAGCAAATAAGGTATAAATCTAATTACTCACCAAAATACCTCTCTTCACTCTTTTTTAATTGCTTTTTCACTTAATTTTATTAACCATTTTTTGAGTTTAATTCAATTAAACAACTGAAAAAAACTCACCTTCTTAATCGTGCAGTAAATATGTAGGTAATTTATCATATTTCATTTCCATGGTTTTGCTTTCATTTATATATACATATTATTATTTGTCGAATACTTACCACCGTTTTTCGTCTCTATTAGCAAATCAACGAAAGGCGATCCTTATTTTATTCTAATAATTTGATGTTTGCTATACAGTAAAGGATACACATACCATTATATTTATGCCCACTTAACCTTTTTTCATGTCTCAGTATATATATTCAATCACACTGTAATATTTGGCAATACAAGACCGAATTAATTCGTTGTCACATTAAACAATAATCAGGACAACGGTTCTAGCACCTTATAAACATACTAACAATCAATGTGACTCGCCTTGTCCATAAGAATCATTGCCTTTACATAATAGCAACTCACCTAGTAATTAGTCACGCTCAAATCAATCAATAGCTCTTTTGAATTCAATTTATGATATAGGAACTACCCATATGAACGAGTAGAGCCGCTACATCGGGCGAATTGGGTTACAATCGGATCCTACCAGTCCCCGAACCCACGATGTACTTATTGACGGGTCCAATTTAATTGGCACCTAATGTTCGCGTCCTGAATAAAGCCGTATATAGCACTCATACCCCTCAATTCGACGACACACTCCCAAATCGCTATTCACATCGGATTCCAAGGCCTCAACTCCATGACACTGAACTGAGTCAACGCCCCTGCCATAAGGCGCAAAGCCCTACCAAAGGCATATGACGACGAGTCCCCACGACTTTAACAATGTATTTACGCTTTAGATCAACATCAGGTAAGGTTGATAATAAGATGAGTCCCCAACTAATATTACTACCCATTAAGCAGGCTTTACTTCTTGATTGGATCAACAATCCTTTAAATGACCAAGAATTAGCTATTTCGAGAAATAAAAAGGTTCAAATTTGCGCTAAGGCGTCAAAGATGTGCTAATGCGAGTGGCCTAATTGATTTAGTTCAACATGACAGTCTATGTCAGGTTCTCAGATGGCAAAACCATTATCAATTCATAAGCAAGTCAAAGCACTCAAAGCCTCTAAACTTATTAATTCCAATCGGCCGAAACCCAGAATGAGCTTCCTACAAATAGCCTTAGAATCATACCACCGTTATTTCTGATACATTTGGAACAATTCCTCGTAGATGCTTTTGTGTCTGTAAAGTGAGCTGTTTGGGTGAAAAAAAGGCTTATGATAAATCCACTAGTCCAGTGTGCTTTTAGACTTTGTCTTTAATTGATCTGGCTTTAGCTTGGATTTCATTTTTGTAGACTTTGTAATATAACTGCATAACCTTTGATTTTCTTTTTTTTATTCTTCCTTTTCTTAATTCTTTTCTTTTTGCACGTGTCTTCCTTACGCCACCTCTCCAACAAAGTTAGGCAGATGTGACTGAAAAAAAGATAGGCTAATTAATAGTGTTGGGCTCAAAAGGTTCAAGGTTTTTGATTGATGTTGAACAAGAATGAAGACGAGTCATTTGTACGTAAAGAAGCCTCTTGCATGTCAATTTCAACAATTAACATAGATTAAACCAATTGGGCCAATAAGGTGAGAAACTTCATAGAATTTAGAAAATTAATATTGCCAAAAACAATGAAATCATTTTATGCTAATAAAAACTGAAACAACAGCTTATTTAAAAGACTACATAGACTCAAAAGACATGAATGAAAAAGAATAATAGCTGATTAGACTCCTATTGACTCAATCTGGAGAAGACCCTAGGAAATATTGACCCACGCCTTGGGTACTCATGTTTACAATGGCTGTAATGTGATCTATATCCTCGCTTCGAGAACGGAGCGACATCTTCAACCATGTCTGAATCCTATGCTCCAAAACGATCTTCGCAATTCTCAATTCAAATGCCCCTTCCTTAGAACTCAAGTAGCATTGGATTCCATCTTAGATTCTTATCATGCTGAATATCCGATGATCCTCCATAGAACAAGTCAACCTTTTGCCCATTTAATCTGTCAAAGCCGCTCAAAATAATAACATGCCAATTGAAAAAAATTCCTTGGTGGTCCTCAAAGGCCTTGCTGAAAGAGCCGGATGTTAAGAAGAGCCCTTCATTTGTAATGTGCTGACTTGATCAGTTTGAAAAAGACAAGCCACCCTTCTTGTTAAACCCCCACCTTACCCTTAGACTTTTTGCTTATACAGCTTCCGCACACTAGGAGGCCAACTTAGAGCCCAAGTAAATGAATCAATTGGTTGAGAACTGATGCTCTCAAGATACTTGGCTGAAGTTCTAGACCATGCGAACTTATCTCCAATTCATCTTCTCATTGGTCATAATTGCACACTCTCCCTCATCTATTAAGAGAACAAGTAGAGAAATTTTCTCTCTCACCTTCCGTTGTGCCTCTAGGTCACGGGAGACCGACAGAACTGGTGAATGACCTACCTTTAGGAAACCGTGTTGATATATTCCCAATCATCGAGCTTAGCGTATTCAGGGTCTTAACCACCTGATGATTCCAAACGGAGTATAAGTGAAACACCGAAAGCGAAAAAACTCTTGCTCATTCCTTAAGGACCATTAGATATTAAAGTCGGATGGTCTTCTGGAGTCTTCATTCCCTTAAAACTTGGGGCAAATCAGCGAACAAACTTCTTAGAACCTGCCCTTAATCTTCATAATCAGCAACACTAGTAGCCCTTTGAAAAATCTGAATTTTTCGACATTCTCTTGACCAACTCTACAGTGTTCCTCCCACCAACCTTGTTCCGTACTCATTCTTCGGAGAGGAGTGGTCTCAGCACGTCTTCTTCGCTCCCCTCAGACTCGAGACCGTTTTCCTGGAGTACCCTTGTCTTTCAGCTTAACTCCTCAATCCACTCTTTTCTTGGCATCAAGGCGAGAATTCACAGACTTCGACTTTTCATAGAAATATCTTCAAGCGTGTCGATTATTGCCATTGAATTGTCTTGGTTCGATCAGTGAACGCGTCAGGTGGTCTTCTTTACTCTCTATCCCCAGAGAAATTTTGCAGTCTTCTTATCTTGCTGAAACAAGATAAAATTACACCTTTAGAACCCAGAAACAAAAGATTGGTTTACTCTGAAAACTCTTATGAACAAAGCCTAACTCAGTCTTATGTTCTGGACTAAGAAACGAACCTTCAAATAGACTTTGAATGCTAAACCTAAATCTATTAATGTGCTAGACTCGAGAAAATTCAAACTAAGATGCCTAATTTCAGAATTAGACCTCTAACCTACGAACCACTTGAAATTGAAATTGCCTAGCCTGAATTCAAAGTTCCTAGGGTTGATCTATACGAACCAGTTCAGTTTAAGTTCTAGATTGAAGTTGAAGCAACCTAATTCAGATTCAAGCTCTTGGTTAACCTAATTCATTAAGTGAGGTTCTTTAATTAAGAATGAAGAAACCTAATTCATATTAAGTTCAAAAGTCTAATCTAAGTCAGATTTAAGATTCTGGATGAATCAAACCCTAAGTCAGATTCTTAAAAAGGCAATGGACTTGGAAATGATTTTGAAATGGGGCCTAATGATCGTCAAAACTTCATGTCTGAAACCATAGATTTAAGTACTGCTTAGTGTGTTAAATTTTTGGACTTAATGAAAGATCACAAAGTTTTAACAAGCACATGAGTTGAAAAACACAAATCCAAGTTATTCACTTTAATCAGATTCTAAGTACATAGGTCGGCTTGGTTAAGTCTATATACAGTCCTAAAAGTAGACTCGTCCAATTCACCACCACAACATCTGTGATGGTAATGGGCCAAACCCGCTTATATACACGCACTAGAACTACGTGCATACGCGCATGGCGATTAGACTTACCTTTAGCCATTGATCCATTAACACAATCAACCAAGTAAAATCCCCCCTTAAGTATCTCGAGGCATAAGAACATGCCCATATTGAGACCAAGTCCTAGAAACATACCCCTATTCAAGGTTTCACAAGCAAAAATCAATTATAATGAAATATGAACTACGAGACTTCAAGTCTCCACTCACCAAATGTATATCCCCAGCGGAAGTCGCCAAAAAAACTGTAGCTTCCCCCCCTTAGGAGGGGCCACCATCGTACCTCAGCTTCAGTGTCATGAATTGAGAACCTTGGAATCTCGGACATTGATTGCGTTGGTGTGTTTGTCGAATGAGCGGATCCCACCGTGCCTATATAGTTATCACGAGCCCGAAACTATGTGCCCAAATAGTGCCACCACCAAAAGTTCCATAACCAAATTGGGTTGGGACATGTACGGATGAAATCAGAACTCAATTCCGCTCCCATGTAGCGCCTACTACACGTCTCATTGTATTCCAAAATCATAAGAATTGAATCAAAGAGCCTATTGAATTGATCTTGAAAGTGCACTAATCTAATATTTAGGTGATTTAGCTATTATGCCACAAACAATGACTTCTAAATGACAAGCGATCACTTCATTTGTTAGATCAATATTAACAAGGCTAGAAAAAACCGGCGTCCATCATAATATTCTACTTTTAATGTTGAACCACATTAAATTCCGTTTCTGTTTAACAATATCTACAAGTTTATAAAGAATATATATAATACAAATGAATATACAGTCCACCAGATGAAGAAAAACATAAATATGAAAACCATATAAATATAGTACCCATCCTCATCGCTTTCACTTGCAATCAAAAATTATTTTAGTTTAGTTTAAATCACGAAATAAAACGATAAAGCAATAAAAACATTAAATCGAGAATAAAACGATCAAGTGAAAAAGACTATAACAAACACAAAGAGATGTAGTAATGACTACAACAATAAGACATGAGCAAATGAAAAATAAAGTTACAATGAATTAACGAAAGTGCAAACATTAACGCTACTTTATTACATGAATCAAATAAGAAAAAATTGAGTTTCTACATTGTGTTGATTTAATTGAAACTCGCCAATAAGAATTAGTCAAATTAAAAGTGACAAAAGGATTATATAGAGTCAAAAAATGTTTTAGGTGATGAATCTCAATTATACCCTGATTCGCTGTTGAACGAAACCAAATCCGATGCTTAGAACTCCAAAGAACAATGTGTTAGAGTTTGTTTGAGAGACGTGAAGAGAGAATACGCAAGTTTAGCACACGAGAACCCGACAGAATAACTGTCTATGAAAATCGTCTGGTATTGAAAAAGCGTCGGAGCAAGGTGTATTTACTAGCGCGAGGAGAAAACTGAAGCTTATACAGCTGTCGAACGCTGCGTATATACGCTCAAATGCCAGCGTATACGTCATCTCAACCAAGCGTATATACCTCCTCAGTTCCTGCTGTATATACCTCCTTGAGTTATACGCAGCTTCTGCGTATATATTTTTTCAAAACTGAAATGATTTTTAATTTCGGAATACATTCTTTGCCATATGTCTGATTTTCCTAAGTATTAGGATTATTCTATCGATAGCTCTCACTTTCGCAAAAGTATATTTCTAGAGATTCTAGAACATTTCCGCGTAATTTTTAATTATTCATGTATTTCTGCTTATTCTGCGTATTTAAAACATTTGCAAAATTCAATAGAAAAATCATAGAAAAAAGGTCGAAAAGGATAAACTTTAATAATACATGCGGAATCATCAGACAATAACTAATGGACAACATGATTGAGAAAAAAAAAGCATGAGAATCGCCCGCGTAACTTGTTGAAAACCTTTTGACAGATAATCAGACGAAAACCGATAAAGAAAATATTTTTGCCTCGTATTTACCTTGATCAAATTCTCGAGTATGACATCAGTAATTTCCAACTGTTGAGTTCAAAGCATCTTTTCTAGTCGAATCAATCGCAAGACGCGGTATGTTCATACAACAGATTACTCATTCTGTGGGGAACATTTTTAGGTGCTTCAGAACGTCCATTCTAGATTTGTGTAGACAAACCCATCATGGAGAAAGTTTGTGTATGAGAACCTTGTTATTGACATTTGATCCGAAGGAATGAATATGTGCGAAGCTGTACAAACTCTGATAAAAGCTTCCTTTTTGGTCTGGTTATCGGAAACCATTTTCAAACACGAAGAAGAATGATTGACCTAAGAATGAT
>SNQN01002018.1:22029-36952 GCA_008642245.1 Bassia scoparia | reverse complement strand
AAGAGCATTAGTCGAGCTTAATTATTTCTCTTACTTAGCTTGTTAAGAAGTAAATCAAAAGAGAGAAAAAGTTGTTGTAAAGGCATTCATCAGAGGGGTTGAAGGCCTGGTGAGTGTTTGTGAGTGCAAACACAAATTGGACTTACGAGTGTGAGTCGAGTGCACATTCAGAGTTGAGTGTGGGGTGTGCTGGTTCCCGGAGTAGGGAAACAGCAGAGTGAGTGTGTTCTTTCTTTTTCCGATTAGATTAATAAAAGAACATATGGTAGGAGGACGTAGCCTAGAGTTAGGTGAACCTCGTTAAATATTGTTTGTTCTTTATTGCTTTTCTTGTATTCCGCTGCGTACAGGAACCAGCCCAACTGGTTCCTCATACTTAATCCAAAAAGAAAGAAAAATTGGTAATAGACAATTATACTCAATTCACCCCCATCTTGAGTTTCACATAACCTTCAATTGGTATCAGAGCCAAGGCTTCTTGCAAGAGTAACATCTAGAGAAGTCAAGCATGAGTACTCAAGAGTTAGGTGCGATTGGTTATGATAGCAAGACACCAAAGTTTAACGGAAGCAACTATGCATGGTGGAAGAACGGGATCAAGAATGTAATTATGGGGATTGATTATGAGTGTTCGCTCGTAGTCAAAAATAGTCCTAACACAATCATGAAGACTGACCTCGAAGGAAACAAGACTCCAAAGAAAGATAGTGAATTGGTGACTGCTGACTACAAATTACTGGAGAAAAATGCAAAGGCAATGTCCATATTACAATAGGCCATAGGTGAGGCAGTGTATAATTGGATTTCTGGTTGCAGTAGTGCAAAAGAAATTTGGGATACTCTTGAACTTGCTTATGAGGGAACCAATGAGGTAAAAAGATCCGAAATTGATTTACTCATGTCTAAATATGAATTGTTTGCTATGAACAAGGGTGAAAAGATCAATGATTGTTTTCATAGATTCATGACAATAATCAATGATCTTAGATCCCTTGGCAAAAGTTTTTCTGATGAGGATCTAGTGTAGAGCCAACTGACTATAAAATGGCCTTAACTGATCTTGATTGGGTACTAGCAATGCAAGATGAGTTAAATCAGTTCCAAAGAAATGAAGTTTGGCATCTTGTACCTAGACCTAAGGAAAGGTCAGTCATTGGTACGAAATGGGTCTTCAGAAACAAATTGGATGACCTAGGTACCATAGTCAGAAACAAAGAAAGGCTAGTTGTGCAAGGTTACAATCAACAAGAAGGAATAGATTATGATGAAACCTTTGCACCTGTAGCTAGATTAGAGGCCATTAGAATATTAATTGCTTATGCTGCTCACATGAATATGAAGTTGTTTCAGATGGATGTGAAGACTGCCTTCTTAAATGGATACTTGAAAGAAGAGGTATATGTTGAGCAGCCTCCTGGTTTTGAGGACAAGTTGTTCCCCAACATGTGTACAAGTTGGACAAAGCTTTGTATGGATTAAAGCAAGCACCAAGGGCTTGGTATGAACGATTGTCCAACTTCTTGATGAAGAATGATTACAAAAGGGGAACAGTGGACAAAACCTTGTTTATCAGAACCAGGGGGAACCACTTGATTATAATGCAAATTTATGTTGATGATATTTTATTTGGTGCTACTAATCAGGTGTTATGTGATGAGTTTGCTAATCTTATGCTGAGTGAATTTGAAATGAGCATGATGGGGGAATTAGGTTTCTTACTTGGTCTGCAGATAAAGCAAACAGTTGATGGAATCATGATCCATCAGCAAAAGTACTTAAAAGAGTTACTGAAAAAGTTTGGCATGGAGAGCAGCAAGGCTTATGATACATCTGTTCCTACATCTACAAAACTTGATGCTGACTTAAAGGGAACATATGTTGAAGCCTCACTGTATAGAGGGATGATTGGATCCCTGCTTTACCTAACAGCTAGAAGACCTGATATTGTGTTTTCTGTTGGTTTGTGTGCCAGGATTCAAAGCAATCCTAAGGAATCTCACTTGAAGGCTGTTAGAAGGATACTAAGGTATCTTGTGGGAACAGCAGATCTGTGCTTGTGGTATCCTAAAGGGAGTTCAATTGACCTTTTAGGATACACAGATGCAGATTATGCTGGTTTCCTAGTTGATAGAAAGAGCACATCAGGTATGGCACACTTTCTAGGCTCTTGTCTAATATCATGGGGTTCTAAGAAGCAGAATTCAGTGGCCTTATCCATAGCTGAATTAGAGTATATTGCTGCAGCTTCATGCTGTTCTGAACTGTTGTGGATAAGGAACCAGCTGCAGGATTTTGGTGTTGAGTACAACAGTGTTCCAATCTTCTGTGACAACACGAGTGCTATAAATATTTCTAAGAATCCAGTTTAGCACTCTAAGACCAAACATATAGAGATCAGACACCACTTTTTGAGAGATAATGTTGAGAAAGGGTTAGTTGAGATGTTGTTCTGTAAAAGTGAGGATCAAGTTGCAGACATCTTCACAAAACCTTTGTGTCGTGAGTCTTTTTGTAGATTAAGAGTCCTTTTAGGCTTAGTTAGGTTTTAGGTTTCTCTTTTTATAGGTTTAGTAGGTTCTGGTAACATGGCCTTTATACTTTTCCCTCAATGATTGGCTAGAAATATCTCTTTTGTATTGTGTGTGTGTATATACCTATGTCGAAATCCTTCAGGTGTTATGTAGATGGCTTGATTCCATCAAAAAGGGGTTAAAAGTCATTGTTGCAAGAAAATAGTTAGTTGAATATTAATTCACAGAAACAGATGGTAATGATTCTGTACAGGTACCAGCAAGGGGAAATAGCAGACCAGCTCTGATATGTTTATCGATTGATATTTTTTATATCTCTTGAAAAATTACTTAGGGTATTTTTCTTTTTGGAATGAAATCTATCCTATTTCAGTTATTTTTGGCTTATTGATCAAGGCATACATTACACATGCCTAAATTGAAGTCGGTTGAGATATTTATGGATTGTGATCATTGCAAATTCAATTTTAAAATCTAGCCGTTATCTCTTGGCTCAACCGGCTATATTTCTTCTCCTCTTGCTTCATTGATGATTACTTCATTATATATACTTATGCTAACCCCTTGTTACAGCTCACAATTATTCATCACTCTATACTCTCTTCTCATCTCAAGTGCTCTGTTTCTCTGACACATAATTCAAATTTGAAAGCACTGTTCATCGAGTTACTGTTCATCTTTGTCCTTGATCAATCAAACATGGGTAGGAAATCAAACACAGGCAGGAAAGGAAGGGGTCAATCTAGTGATTTCTCCCATTCTCAAAAATTCAATGAAGAGAACCCTAACACACAACAACCCGAAATCAAAACCACAGACTTACCACCCACTGATTCTTCGAAAACTTCCACCCCCACAAAAATTAACCCAAATCCACTTCAGAAAACACCATCACCACCAAAAACTTCTAAGCTTAGCTCTAAGGAAATTGTGCCTCATGAAAATCCAACTAAGGGTGGTGGTTCCACAATCAAGGAACCAGCACATTCTCAGGGGGAAAAACTGCATGAGACACAAGAGGATTTAAACCAAGAGTTCGAGAAGGTTGTTACTGGAGAAGAGGAAGTTCAAATTAGTGGTCAAAAGGAAGGGGTACCAATGGTGGAGCTTTCAGTCAGAAGGAGACTACGCTCAGCAGTTAAGAAGGAAGTGAAAAAGGAAGAAGAAGAACAATCGACTGGTTCTGAAAGGGGAACCAAGAGAAAGGCAACAGCAGTCAAGCCACCTCGCTCTGTTAAAGGTAAGTCTGTAGAATATCCCTTTACTAGTTCTACCGACTTAAGTGCTAGAGTAGTGTTGTCTGGATGTAGATTTGAGGATGGTTATTTCAATGTACCTGCTTTGTCTGAGTATAAGAGCTTAATTGAATATCAAGGTTGGATGTCCTTGTTTGATTGTTCTGCTACGAATGTGGCTGGGGTAAGGGATTTTTATGTGAATATAAAAGAGTTGCCAGATATGTCTATTGGTTCAAATGTTGGAGGTGTTGAAGTCAGTTTGTCAGTTTCTTCTGTTTCAAGCATGTTAGGAATTCCAAGGGATGGGTTTGATAAATATTCTAGTGATTGATGGCCTATGTTGGTAGGGGTCACTCTTGATGAAATTTATGACTTTCTATTTCGTGGGAAGATGCCCAAGAAATATGTTGTTTTCAAATCTGTTGATCTGAAGGAACCACTGATGTTGGTTCTGCATTCACTGTGTAACAAAGTCCTGTTTCCAAGGGCTCAAGGAAGGGGAACAGTACGCATCATGGAGATCATACTGATATACCTGATGATGAAGAAGATTAAGATAAATCTTCCTTCCTTGATGCTCGATCACATCATGAACTATTATGGCTCATCTCATCATTCTCTGCCTTATGGTTCTATCATTACTCGATTGTTTAAGGACAACAAGGTTAGTCTAAGTGGATCCACTGTACCAGTTACAGTGTTCACGAAGGCTATCCTTAAGCAAAAGGGTCTTGATATTGGTGCTGATGTGTTAAGATTTAAGTTTGAGGAACCAGTGGAGGTTAAGCCCCCTCCAAAGAAGAAAGCCAAGGCAGAGGAACCAGCAAGTCAAAATGTTGTTCTGGAGAGAATGGAGAGTCAGGAGAAAACTCTTGGTAAGCTGATGGAACAGGTTCAAGGTATTTCAACCTCATTCAATACCAAAATCGACCAAATTGAGAAGGAGCTAGCTGAGACTCAGTTGTTGTTGCTTACTGTTCCCGATGTCAAAGCTTAGATGGCTCCAGGTATTGAATCTATTTCTCCCAAGACTCAGGTTTCGGCTCTAGCTGCTGCAAGTAACTTGGTGGTTCTGGGGATTGAGGAACCAGGGCATACTGATGATAAGCAACAGCAGCAAGAAGAAACAAAGGTTAAAGACCCAGCTGATGAGGATGAAGAGATCGAGGAAGAATTTGATGATGATGATGAAGCAGATGATGAAGATGATGATGCTGAGCATGATGATGAGGAGGAGGAAGAGTATGATGGAGAGGAGTGATGATGTTTGCTCCTGTTTCCCCTGAAAGGTAGAATTGGTGTGGAGACGAGTAGAAAATGGTGAAGAAGTGTTTTGCCGTAGTATGGCGGGGCGCCAGATTGAATGGCTTGGCGCCATTTCATTCTGGAAACTTGCAGGATGCTCAAAAGGAGACAGCAGCTCGTGGCTTGGCGCCACTCAGGTGGCGGGGCGCCATGTGGATGGCGTGCCGCCATCTGCGTTCTGTTTTTTGCGCGGCTTGCTCTGGTTTCAGCGGTGAAGCGGTGCTACTATAAATAGGCTTCTTTCTCTTTTCTATTTGATCTGATTGTATCACAAAACATATAAGAACTCTCTCAAACTCTCTCAAACTCTCTAAACTAGGTTTAAGCATAGATTTGAGGTTAGCTCTGCAATTTATTCAATTGGAGCTTGTGTATGAGTTTGTTCATCTTTCATCAATAATCAAAGTGCTTCAAGGGTGGGTTTTTCTCCCGGTTCTCGGGTTTCCCACGGTAACTCTATCTCACTAAAATCTCATTAATTTCTTCTTGTTTACTTAGTTGCTCTTGTTGATTGCTTGTTCTTGATTAAGTATTGGATTATACTTGTACTTGTGTTTGTTCTTGCTTCTTTGAGCTTGTTTTGGACTTGTCTATTGCCATAACAATTGGTATCAGAGCCGAGGGTTAATCTTTGGTGGTTTGTGGCTTAGGGTTTGAGTTCAATTGTAGTTTGAAGTAAGGAAAACTCAGGTTTCTTGTTTTAGGTGTTTGAGGTTGAATTATTGATTGTTATTTGGAAACCTTGATTGTTAAACCCTAAATTAAGATGGAAGAGAACAAAATGAAAAATGAGAAGTTTGATGGGAAAGACTTTAGCTTTTGGAAGATGCAAATAGAGGACTATTTGTATCAAAAGGGTCTTCATCTACCTCTCGATGGCAAGAGGCCGGATAGTATGAAAAAGGAGGATTGGAGAGTGCTAGATAGACAAGCACTTGGTGTGATTAGATTAACTTTGAGCAAGAGTGTTGCTTATGGAGTTAAGGACATAACTACGACGGAGGAGGTGCTTAGCACCTTATCGAACATGTATGAAAAGCCTTCCGCTATCAATAAGGTGTTCTTGATGCGTCGTTTGTTTGAGGTCCGGATGAATGATGGTGGTTCAGCCGCCGACCACATAAATGAGATTAGTTTGATTCTGTCCCAACTATCATCGGTCGACCTAATGTTTGAGGATGAGGTGAAAGCCTTGATTTTGCTTTCTTCGTTACCTAGGTCATGGGATATGGTGGTTTCCGCTATAAGCAACTCTTCGGGGAAAGAAAAGTTGAAGTGTGAAGACGTAAGAGACTTGATCCTAAGTGAAAGCTTGAGAAGGAGAGAGTCGGGCGAGTCGTCTAGTGGTGCCTATTCTGCTGAGGGGGAACGGGGGAGACAAGCAAAAGGAAGCTCAAGGGGTCGATCGAAGAGTAAGGGGAGGAGTAAATCGAGGTCAAAATCTGGAATTGTGTGTTGGAATTGTGGTACAAAGGGGCATACCAAGAGGGAATGTCCTAATCCCAAGAAGAAGGGAGGCTCGGGGCAACATAACAAGGAGGCGGGGACTTCATAGGTTGGTGTAGCTTCGAGTGGTGATTCGGGTGATGATGTCTTGGTTCTTAGCGTGGACAGTCCAGTTGAAAATTGGATACTTGATTCGGGTGCTTCGTTTCATTCTTCTCCGTGCAAGGAGTATTTTCAAAACTTCAAGAGTGGGAGCTTTGGAAGGGTTTATCTTGCGGATGGCAATGCGTTAGACATTGAGGGGAAGGGAGATGTGACGATCAAGACTTCAAGTGGGAGTTCATGGAAGCTAGAGGACGTGAGATACATTCCCGGGCTAAGGAAAAATCTGATTTCGGTGGGTCAATTAGACTCAAGCAGTTATAAAGTCATGTTTTGTGAGGGAAGTTGGAAGGTGTCTAAAGGAGCCATGGTGGTTGCTAAGGGCGCTAAAACTGTAACCTTGTACACTACCTTAGGGTGTACGAACATGGTGGCTACTACTGCAGATTGTGATTCCAAGCTATGGCATGCTCGGCTTGGTCACATAAGTGAGAAAGGGATGAAATTGCTAGCTTCAAAGGGTAAGTTGTCGGGATTGAAATCAGTCGACATGGATTTTTGTGAGACTTGTGTCTTCGGCAAACCGAAGAAAGTTTCTTTTACAAAAACCCAACGGTCCTTGAAGAAGGAGAAGCTAGAGTTAGTGCACACTGATGTGTGGGGTCCATATCCCATACAATCCCTTGGCGGTTCTCACTATTTTGTCACCTTCATTGATGACTCAACCAGGAAAGTATGGATTTACTTCATGAAGCACAAGTCGGATGTGTTTGACAGGTTCAAGACTTGGAAGGCGGAGGTTGAGAATGCTTCGGGGATGAAGATCAAGGCGATCAAGTCCGATAATGGAGGTGAGTATGAGTTGCAAGCTTACATTGATATTTGTAAGGAACAAGGCATTGTTTTGGAGAGGACGGTTCATGGCAAGCCTCGACAAAATGGGGTCGCTGAAAGGATGAATAGGACGTTACTTGAGAGAGCAAGGTGTATGAGGTTGTATGCGGGTCTACCTAAATGCTTTTGGGCGGATGCAGTTAATGCTGCGGTTTATTTGATAAACCGTAGTCCCTCAGTGCCGTTGGATTTCTTGATTCCGGAAGAAATGGAGTGGAAAGGAGGTTTCTTACTCGCATTTGAAGACTTTCGGATGTGTAGCCTATTTGCAATCCGAGAAGAGAGACAAGCTTGATCCAAAGGCCATCAAATGCTACTTTATTGGGTATGGTGAAGCGAAATACGGTTATAGGGTGTGGGATCTGAAGGGTCGGAAGGTCCTTAGGCATTGTGACATTACTTTTGATGAGAGTTCATTGTATAAAGACAACTTTGGTGGGAAATCTTCAGAGAAAGCTTCATTGGAGCATGAGAAGGAGTTCGTTGAGCTAGAAAGTCCTAATGCTAGAATTGGTGGGCAAGCACAAGAAGAAGTACTTGATGTTCCAACACAGCAACTATCTCCTCAACAACGGGATCATACTCCGGTGGGTTCGAGCTTGGGTGATTCAGATGAAGATGATGATGAGGTTCGGGATGATCCACATGTTACTCCACCAAGAAGGTCTACAAGAGTCACAAGGGCACCAAATAAGTATTCTCCATCGGCAAATTACTTGTTGTTGACAGATTCTGGTGAGCCGGAATGTTATGTTGAAGCAACGAAGTTGGGTGACTCAAAGAAGTGGGAGCATGCAATGAGTGAAGAAATGAGTTCATTGGAAAAGAACGACACTTGGGTGTTAGTTGATCTTCCAAAGGGCAAGAGGGCTCTTATGTACAAATGGATCTTTCGAAAGAAGGATGAACCGGATGGTGATGTTCGGTACAAAGCTAGGCTTGTAGTTAAGGGTTTCTCTCAGAAAGAGGGCATTGATTTTCACGAGATCTTTGCTCCGGTGGTGAAGCTCACTTCTATAAGGATCCTACTTGCGATCGTGACTGCTGTGAACATGTTCCTTGAGCAGATGGATGTGAAGACGACATTTTTACATGAGGATTTGGATGAAGAGATCTACATGAAGCAACCGGAAGGGTTTCAAGCTCCGGGAAAGGAGGACTTGGTGTGCAAGCTGAAACGGAGTCTATATGGGTTGAAGCAAGCTCCGAGACAATGGTACAAAAAGTTTGATAACTTCATGCTAAGCAATGGGTTCGTGAGGACTGATGGCGATCATTGTTGCTACTTTCAAAGGTATGAGGATGGTTGTATCTATTTACTTTTGTATGTAGATGATATGCTTATTGCGGGACATAGCATGAAACATGTCAATGGTTTGAAAGAAAAATTGTCATTAAGATTTGAGATGAAAGACTTGGGTGAGGCAAAGCAAATACTTGGCATGAGAATTTCTAGAGATATTTCATTGGGTACTTTGAGGTTGTCTCAAGAGGAATATGTTAAGAAGGTGCTAATGCGGTTCAACATGGTTGATGCAAAGCCTCGGCTCTCACCTCTTTCATCGGATGTCAAATTGACCAAGGAGGATTGCCCAAAGACTAAGGTGGAAAAGGAAAGGATGTATGTCTTTCCTTATTCTTTGGCCGTAGGTAGCATGATGTATGCTATGGTGTGCACAAGACCCGACATTGCACAAGCAGTGGGAGTTGTGAGTAGGTTTATGTCAAATCCGGGTGAGAAACATTAGGAGGCTGTGAAATGGC
Organism: Bassia scoparia; assembly: GCA_008642245.1. Classification (NCBI taxonomy): domain Eukaryota; kingdom Viridiplantae; phylum Streptophyta; class Magnoliopsida; order Caryophyllales; family Amaranthaceae; genus Bassia; species Bassia scoparia. The sequence continues at coordinate 27,672 of SNQN01002018.1, read as the reverse complement.
TCTTAAGGTATCTCAAAGGTACTTCAAGTATGGCTCTCTGCTACAGGAGGAATGGAGTTGTTCTCGAAGGTTTTGTTGATGCTGATTTTAAGGGATACTATGATTCAAGCAAGAGCACTTCGGGGTATGTGTTTACTATTGGCGGGACAACTATTAGTTGTTTAAGCAAGCTTCAGAAGTGTGTCTCCACGTCTACGACTGAAGCTGAGTACGTTGCTATGTCAAAGGCAGGTAAGGAGATTGAATGGCTTAAAGGATTCCTATTTTAGATGGGTTTTCAACAAGATGTATGTGTGTTGTATAGTGATAGACAAAGTGCCTTGCAATTGGCTAAGAATCCTGTATTTCACTATCGGACCAAACACATCAAGCGGCGTTATCATTACACTAGGAGCTTAGTGGATGATGGGATGATGTGTTTGAAGAAAATTGCCGGGGCAAAGAATCCGGCTGATATGCTCACAAAGGTGGTGACTAGTGAGAAGTTGAGGTTGTGCCGAGCCTCAATTGGTCTCAAACATTAATTGGTTGAGATGTTTTGTGCCTTTGATTGGTTTTGATGATGATAGTTGGTGTATATGTATTATGTACATTATTGTTGTTTTTATGGTGTTAGTTGTATCTCCATTTGTTTTTTTCTACTTATCTCCAAGTGGGAGATTGAAGGGTAGAATTGGTGTGGAGATGAGTAGAAAATGGTGAAGAAGTGTTTTGCTGTAGTATGGCGGGGCGCCAGATTGAATGGCTTGGCGCCATTTCATTCTGGAAACTTGCAAGATGCTCAAAAGGAGACAGAAGCTCGTGAATTGGCGCCACTCAGGTGGCGGGGCGCCATCCTGGTGGCGCGGCGTCATGTGGATGGCGTGCCGCCATCTGCGTTCTGTTTTTTGCGCGGCTTCTATAAACAGGCTTCTTTCTCTTTTCTATTTGATCTGATTGTATCACAAAACATATAAGAACTCTCTCAAACTTTCTAAACTAGGTTTAAGCATAGATTTGAGGTTAGCTCTGCAATTTATTCAATTGGAGCTTGTGTATGTGTTTGTTCATCTTTCATGAATAATCAAAGTGCTTCAAGGGTGGGTTTTTCTCCCGATTCTCGGGTTTCCCACGGTAACTCTATCTCACTAAAATCTCTTTAATTTCTTCTTATTTACTTGGTTGCTCTTGTTGATTGCTTGTTCTTGATTAAGTATTGGATTATACTTGTACTTGTGTTTGTTCTTGATTCTTTGAGCTTGTTTTGGACTTGTCTATTGCCATAACATCCCCTCCCCTATTTTCTATTGATTCTTAAAATAACTTATTTTGTTGGTCTGTAACTATTCTCCCCTATCCACGAACATTTCTTTCTATGTCGATTAGGGTCCTTTTGGTTAAACTTTGCAGGTCTGTATGAATTATGATATTTTGCTATGTGATGATCTGGTTGACTAATTGTCTTTTTCTATCATAATACTTGAATGGTGGTCGATGCCACTGTATGGATGAGCACATTTAACAATTTGTGCGCATCTTTTACTTGAGAGATTTTTAATGATGCCAAAAGGGGGAAAAGTGTCGAAGTTAAAGCCAAGAATCTAGTTTAGCTCAATTTTTCTTAGGAACCAGTTAGAATAGCTAACTTGTTCATTGATTCATTTTCTTTTTATTAGGAACCAGTTAGAATAGCTAACTTGTTCATTGAGTCATTTTCTTTTTATTAGGAACCAGTTAGAACAGCTAAATTGTTCATTGAGTCATTTTCTTTTTATTAGGAACCAGTTAGAATAACTAATTTGTTCATTGAGTCATTAAGTTTAGATTAAGTCTTTTTCTTAGGAACCAGTTAGAATAGCTAATTTGGTCTTTGTGTCTTTGAGTCTGCTGGTTGTGCTCAAACTCTTTTGGGTACCAAAATTGAAGGTTTACTGTTTCTAACTTGTTTGGTTGCAGGAACTTTGATTTAGTTTGTAATCATCAAAAAGGGGGAATTTGTTGAGTCCCTTTGGTTTTGAATGAAGACAAACCATTACAGGAAACAGGATGATTAATTGAGAAAATAGTTGGTTTTGGGAACCAGCTGATTTAGGATACTTGTTTCCCCAGACAAGTTAATATTTATTGTGAATACATTGAAACTAACTTGTTTGTTACAGGGAACAGCTGATTACATACAAAGCTCATACACTGGTACAGAACCAGTACGAGCTGTTTCCTTGACTGTTATGCTGAAAAACAGTCATGTATCTTTTATTGCACTTTAACCATGTTACATGTGCAGTAATAGGATGATTCCAAGACTTGAAGTATGAAGCCTTTCGAAGACATTCGAAGAAAGAAGCTGTGCTCAAAGTTGAAGTATTCAAAGGAAGATTCAAAGTCTTGAAGATTACATGAAGAATAGAAGAAATGCTCCTCGAAGTTTAAATCTAGGAATTCATGTAATATGCTCAGTAGTGTGATTTAATTGTTAAAGTTTGAGTGCTTATCAGTGTTCTGAGTTATGGTATGAATTCTGGTACAAGTCTGGAACAGAATTCATAACATACTCAATTAAGGAACTAGGCTAGGGAACCAGTTGTGTCCTTAAGTAGAATTATGGTTGCGGTTTTGAAAAAGGGTTTTTCTAAAATATTTTAAAAGGATATTTTGAAAAAAGAATGTTGCAGCTGGAAATATAGAAGAGAATATGAATATTGCCTTAAACCTTGGAGTATATATCTTGTTCGATTATTTCCTTAGAGGATTAAATCGAATAAGATAAATACTTTCCATAAATCTCATCTTGCCTTGATCGGCAAGTATAGATTTAAGGAAACTAGGGTTTAGGTCAATAAACATATAAATACTTATCTATACTTCTAATTCTACACATCTCTCCACGGATCAAAAGTTTAATATTTTCGAGAGAAAAACAAAAAAGCACAAGAACTTTACTTTGAGTCACACAAGAGCATTAGTCGAGCTTAATTATTTCTCTTACTTAGCTTGTTAAGAAGTAAATCAAAAGAGAGAAAAAGTTATTGTAAAGGCATTCAACAGAGGGGTTGAAGGCCTGGTGAGTGTTTGTGAGTTCAAACACAAATTGGACTTACGAGTATGAGTCGAGTGCACATTCAGATTTGAGTGTGGGGTGTGCTGGTTCCCGGAGTAGGGAAACAGCAGAGTGAGTGTGTTCTTTGTTTTTCGGTGTAGATTAATAAAAGAACATAGGGTAGGAGGACGTAGCCCATAGTTGGGTGAACCTCGTTAAATATTGTGTGTTCTTTATTGCTTTACTTATATCCCGCTGCGTAAAGGAACCAACCCAACTGGTTCCTCACACTAAATCCGAAAAGAAAGAAAAATTGGTAATAGACAATTATACTCAATTCACCCCCCCCTCTTGAGTATCACATAACCTTTAGTTGTGGAGCACGTAATCAAGGATTTTAATGTCAACAACTCGCATAGTAAGCCCCTTTATGTCACAATTGATATAGATTGCATCAAGCTAGGCAAAATTCTAATTGACACTAGCACTACGATAAATTTGATGCCTTGGTAAGTTTTTAGAAAATTGGGTAAGGGTAGGAAAGATTTGTCTAGCGTCAGATTTAACATTACTACATTCAATGGTAGGTCAGAGTGTACTAAAGGATTGACATGTATGCACATCAAAGCAGGTACTTTCAAGACTTGGTCATTTTTATTTATAGTTAAAGGGGACGTTAATTGCAATGCAATTCTCGGAAGAGAATGGTTGCATTAGACTTATGTTATTCCTTCTACTTTGCATCAGAAAGTAATTCTATGAAATGGTAATGAATATGAGTTAGTTTGTGCTGATGTGAATGCTTATTTGATCGATACCAACCGAGAATTTCCCAGGATACTTTTGAAGACCTTGCCTAATGACGAGGGGATTGCTTTAAAACTTAAAAATCGACCGACACCTAGAGTGAAAGTGATTTCAAGTGCAATTAAATACATTAAAGAGGCTGCTAAAGATGATAAATCACAAAACACATCTGAAGCTCCCTGTGTGGTGAAGAGTTCAGCATCAAATAATCACCCCAGCATAACTGGTGCCCAAGGGGAATCTCTTGGGGGCAAAACTAATGATGTGCTTGATACTATTAGGGGAAGAAAGGCTATTTCTTTATTTTATGTGTTATATGAATTTAAAGAATTCAAATTATAACTTTAACATCGGACCGGGTACAACTTTATCTCTTCGCAATCTCTATGCTAGTAATTATGCACAATATGGTCTAGAGGTAAACACAATCACGGATGATAATGCTGAAATATCATCCAAGTGGGGATTTTGGCACTCATTGTTCATCCTTTTTGACGTCATGGGATAGGGGGGGGTTCTATGGTCAAGAAGAGGAGGCGAGAGTGTGGGCCAAAAGCGATGATATCAGGCAGGAAGTCCATGATCCTCTTGAGGAGGTCAATCTTGGTATGGTGGAGAATCCTAGGTACACTTACGTTAATAAGGAGCTACCCGAAGGAGAGAAGATGTCCATAATCAAAATCCTCTAAACTTATAAAGACCGTTTTGCTTGGGAACACCACGAAACGCCGGGAATTGATCCTTCAATTATCCGGCTCGAGTTGCCAATTAAATTAGGATGTACTCTAGTAGTACAGAGCCCAAGGAGGTTGGCGCCAAATTTGATCCCCAAAATCAAAGCGGAAATCACCAACCTTCTGAAAGCTTAATTTATTCAGCCAATAAAGTACRTTGAATGGATCACTAATATTGTTCCTGTCGTCAAAAAGTATGACAAAATTAGGATCAGCATCGATTACAGAGACATTAATAGCGCCTCACCAAAAGATCAATATCCTMTGTTGGTGGCTGACATACTTATAGATGACGCATCCAGACATGAGCTAGTGTCGACTTTAGATGGGTTTGCGGGGTATCACAAGATCAGATCAAGATTTCTGAAGGTGATCGCTCTAAAACTGCATTTAAATGCCCAAGGTCCATGGGGCTTTATGAGTACGTGTCCATGCAATTCATATTGAAAAATGCAGGGGCAACTTATCAACGTGATATGAACCACATCTTTGGTGAGATGATAGGAGATTTCATGGAGATATATAAATGATGTTTTGGTGAAATTATGGAATGCATCAAAACATGAAGAGCATCTTGTTCGTGCCTTTGAGCGAATGAGACAGTTCAGTCTTAAGATGAATCCATTGAAGTGTGCCTACGAGGTTAAAGCCAGTAATTTCCTCGGGTTCCTARTATGCAAAAAGGGTATCGAAATAKATAAGAACAAAGCAAAAGTTGTGTTAGAAGCTGAACCCTCTCGAACAAAAAGGGAGTTATAGAGGTTTYTAGGACATATCAATTATGTTCGATGATTTMACACCAATTTTCCAGGAAAAACGAAAGCTTTTTCTCCTTTGTTCAAGTTAAAGAAAGGAGATGAGTTCAAATGGAATGACGAACATCAGCAAGCATTTGAGCAGAATAAAGCYAAGCTGGCTTCCCCGCCGGTTTCAATTCCTATAAAGCAAAATGGGAAACCTAAAGATTATATTTGTCAGCTTTTGATGGTTCCATCGCCAGCATGCTTCCCCAAGAAAATGAGTATGGGCAAGAGCAAGCAATTTTCTACTTAAGTAGAATCTTGCAAGACGTGGAAACTAGATACA
>SNQN01002018.1:8855-22004 GCA_008642245.1 Bassia scoparia | reverse complement strand
TGCTGACTGATACCGCCCTCGATTCTGTGGTGGAATACCCACCCGACTTAGAAACAAGAAGACTCTCCTTACGATTATACCTAACGATTGCTAAGCGTGAGATGAAGAGGAGGGTATAATGGAATAGCTGAAGGAATCAAGTAAGAAGTCCCTTTTCTGCGTGAAACAGTCAGTAGATTTGATCAGTCGGCTAGACATGACTAAAGGGTCATACTGGTATGTACACTGATGATGAATAAGTGATGTTGGTTGGGAGCTGCTGTATCAGTAACTAATCTGCTCCAGATGGAGGCATCCCCCCAACCATTTAAATGCCAGTGGCAATAACAATGGACTGTACGCTGGTGTTTTCGGGAACTAGAAAGGCGCTCATGTGCCACATGCAGATATTTTTTCCGGATATCGCTTTTTTCTATAATATATACTCTCGTCTACTTGGCAATCTAGCAAGGTGGATTGCTAATAAGTTGACAACGTGTCCTTCTGTCTTGGAGCCAGTGGCAGTACAGGTAGATGATAATATCACACTAAATGAAGCCAACGAGATGTTAAGAGGTTCCCCTGTCATTTTCAGACAACGATGGCAGCAAAGCGGATGCGACATAATAAGTATATACTAAAGGTCCAACCCTACATACACTAAAGCATCAGATGATTAGCTCACTGGTTTATAGTACCATACTTAATCGCCATTCTAATTATATTTAATTCAAGTACAATGAAAATTCTTGGAACCACTGATGTGATAAGTAGTAGACTTTGCTTAAAAAACCTGCAAGTGGTTCCAGAGTCAATGAACACATCCGGTCTATCTAGCTGAAATCAAATAATGCTATCAGAAGTTTCATCATAGGCAAGTACGCCAAACAGATCTTAAGGAAGTGGCAAAAGATTGTCATCAGAAATAGAATTTTCTGGAAGGTGAAGATACGAAGCATATTCGTTCGATGTGGATGGAGCCGCCCACGGGCCTATGCAGGAAGAGGGCCAATTTTTTATGGGACACCATTAAAAGATTTGTAATAAAAAATGCTGCAAAAATACGTGCTGTCTGTTAGCTCAATGGTAAAAGCTTTTCAATATAACCGTTACTTAGGTAGTGTTTCACACCATAATCACGATATTTGTTTTTTTTTCCCTTATTTGATCTCATTTCCCACTCATTTAAGTTCTAAATTTATTATAACTAAAATAAAGATGTTTTCACAAGACTTATACTTCTTAAGGAAAAATATAATTGGTAAATGAAATCTTCATTATAGACGGGCCCACATTTGTTAGGCAGAGGGCTGTGGTCATGTGTCAAGCTAGTCATGTGTTTCATGGCCAAGCTGATTGGCTGTGACAGAATCTATATTTCAACCCTTTCTTAGTGTAATTTAGATTGTGTTCATTTTTTTCTTTTTGAAAAAGAATAATTAGATGAAAGAGATGATGCGACTTCAGATATGCAACATAACAGTATTGTTTTCTCATAATTTACTTCGCACACAATTTGTTATCTTTTGCAAGCTGTAAAGCACATTGTTTAGCTAGTGTTATACTACGAAAAATACTGAAATTCTCTCATGTCACAGATGCAACAAGATATAGTGAATGTAACATTCTTGGCAACTTCTAACATATTTGTCTACAATGTGAAGTAATAGGTCATGACTCAATAGACGTTGAAGTAATGGCAAGGGTTTCTGACAAAAGGACATTCGTATGGCAAAGAAATGGTCTGAGATGGAATTCGCTATAAGCATTCAGAACGTGTGCAATTCATACTAAGAGTAGATCATAAATAGTCTTGGAGCATGATTACATGAAGATATAGACAAAGAACAATCAAAACTGGAGAAGACTAGAACTAATCCCTACGATGATAGTTTATGATACTTCTATGTATATTTGCTGCACTATGTAATAGTGTTCTTAAGATAGTGTGGATTCTTATTGTTATTAAAGATTTGTTAGTTGATTAAACTCATAGATGACTTTGACTATTAATAGCTAGGGTTAGTGGGGGCTATTGCATATTCCTGGTGACATAAAGTCTCTTCTTGGAATTTTTGGCACATGCTTTCATTTCATAACTTATATATAATATTTCTGAATTTCTTACCTAGGAACGCTAGCGACTCTTTATTTAGGAGTCGGTTCTCTCTATCTGGTGTGGTTAGCACTCTAAATGGCGATGTTGATGATCCTTAAGTAAGAATTGTTGAGGAGGAAGATTTGGATGGCTGGCAACTTCCGGCCTTGGCATTTAGTCAATCTCCTTCGATGTTGAAAAACTACATGGTTTTTTCATAACAGAAATATATCTATTTTTAAAAGTTGATATATATGCACAAAAGCAGAAACTGTTGCAGGCCTCAAGAGCCGATCCAATCACACGGCCTAACCACACCAAACAAATAAGGGTCAAGGAGTATAATGGGAAATAAGAAGAGAATGATGGGGAAGGTGGGTGGCACATCATCATATTATAAAACTTTGGAAGTCACTCACTCATAACGGATGATTCATTCGGATTGCGCTTATCTACTATATTGATCCTTAAGAGGCATTTTAAAAATCTCGAATAACAGTATAGAAGTACTGTTCAAAATAAGACGATACTTCATACTTCTGAAGCAGCGTTAGATACCGAGATACAATCACGAATATTACAGATAATATTAAGAGGAGATATTCGTGAGGGGTTTAAACGGCTCACGATAATAAATCTTAACATATGCAAAATTGATACTCTATCATATATCTTCTGATTCTACTACAAGCCCTAAATCTCAAGGAATACTCAAAAAGATTTAGCGTATTTACTTCAAGAAGAGGAAAAGCAAAGAAACAGGGGAGATTCGGTGTCTCTATGGAGTCTTTCCACGGGAGACGCAATTAGTCGCATTGCATTGATTTGTTTATTCTTACTTAGACATTGCAGTCTCAAGAAGCCTAGAGGAGGATCGACAAGGATGAGAGAGTTATTGTACGCGACAGCGAGCTTAATTCAGCCAGAGGGTTGAAGCCTGGTGAGTGTTTGTGAGTCTCAAACACAATTGGACTTACGAGTACGACACCTCGAGTGCACATTCAGATTGAGTTGTTTGGGTGTGCTGGTTACGCCGATGTAGGGAAACGCAGAGTGGAGTCGATGTAATCCTTTGTTTGTCTCCGGATGTATGAGGGGTACTCTAGAACTAGTTATCACAACATACCTTTGGGGGTAGGGCGTTCAGGGCACCGACGTAGACCTATAGGAGATTAAGGGGCAATCGCGAATGCCATTGAAATGGGGCCGGGCCCAACCTTGTGAGGTGGGAACCTCGATGTAAAAGGTATTGTGATGTTCTATTTTACTCCCGCAGTTATAGCTTTTAGTTTAAACCGCGAAAATTAATGTAATGCAGTGGAGACGTGAAAAGAGGTGAGGTTGGATCACGGGTTTGATGAAAAGAGTAAATTAACCAAAACAAAGGGTTTTAATGGTAAGATATATTTAGGGGATTTCTCTTATTTTAGAGTAGGAGGGGATACAAAAGAATAGCGTTAACAGAGAACCATTAGTTTTCAACCTGGGTTCATTTGTTTCGTGACATATGAATATCCTGAAATATAGATATATTATCAAAGATAAACAATGGGCTGATAACCTATTGTACTACATTATGTACCCTATATTCGAAATGTGTCAGCCACGCCCCCCCCCTGACTCTTTCTTTGAGTATCACATAACCTTTAGTTTGTCGCGACGTCATCAAGAATTCAAAGAGCTTCCCCATTTGCACACTTTTTACCAACTCTGTCACATCCACACATGCGCTCGGCTTATTCCACTCGCCGGCGTTGCTGACAACTTCATATTAATTGTCGGTATCCCTTCCCCAAACCGCCCCTTTTAGGCTGATCCTCAAGTTAGTCCTCACCTCCACTATGTAAGGGCCAGCTTTTGCGAATGCTCACGCGAATTGAGATATAGTGAGTTGTATTGAATCTAGGCAAAAATCTAATTGGACGCTCTAGACATCTTTGATCGTCGATGATGTTTGATAATGCCGTGTGGATAGGCTCCATGACTCGCCTATTTGTGCATTTCATCAGTGACAAAATTGGGTAGGTGGTTATGTGTTATATTATCGACCTTCTCGCTTCTTCGCGTTCCCAGATAGTTTATGTTGAACAATTACTAACTTATTATAATTCTGTGGTGTAAGGACTTCTGTGCCCTTGTTTTTTCAGACTGTAACCATTTAAAACAGAGAGATACTGATACATGTTTTATTGTTACACTATCATTCAAACAGCAGGATAATCTCTTCAAAGAATTGGTCATTTTTAGTGGTGATTCACGTTAAACGGGGACGTTCTCTTACTTGACACTCGCACTTAACCTCTCCCTACCGGGACAGAGCACACTCCCGGCAATTTTTGCCACCATTAATGACTTATGGGTGGCTCATTCCATCTTTCCCTTATCTATCTTTTGTGCATCAGACAACAAGTCAATTCTTTAAACTATTCGTTAAATCCCTGGGTGTGAATGAATATGACGGGTCTAGTTCTTCGTGCTGATGCAGTGGGAGTGGGTCTTATTTTCATTCTCAGATATCCCTGGTCTGTTTCCAACTTGCTGAGGGGAATTTTCTTCGCCACAGCGTTTATTATATATAGAAGACACTTCGGTGCATAATGACGGTTACCGGGATTCTGCAGTTTGAAACATAAATAATAGACCGCACCACTGGAAGATTGTCGTAAGTGATAATATGTGATTTTTCAAATTGTTGCAATTAAATACATTAACGCAGGCTGCTAACTGATGAATTTAATAACACAACAAATCTGAAACGCGTCCCTGATTGGTGGTGGACACGATAAAGTTTGCAGGCATCAAAATGGGACTCACCCTCTTTTTTTACCTCCTTGTGTTTCCCGGTCGGTCATAATCCTCGGTTCTGCCTACTTGGGTTAACTACCTGTCTATTGTAGGTTGCGTACTCTTCGTCCGCGGGGCAAAATGGATCTAGATTAGGCATGTTTTTCATTTGCAGATATTTACTTGGGGGTGGGAAAATGGTTCCTACTTTTATTGTCTTTATTTATATTGTGTTTTATCTGTATTTTGAATTTAAAGAATCAAATTATAAACTTTAACATCGGACCGGAGTAAACTTTATCTGTTCGCAATCTCTATGCTAGTAATTATGGGGGCGAGGCAATATTTGAGTGGTCACTTTGTCTGGTGAATCGGCTAATCATCGTATACCTATATTCCGGGGGTACTGTATATTATGGCTCTCGATTGAATTTGGTTTCATATTCATTTCTAGGATTTAGTGGGATTGCCGCAGATTTTGATGTGCACTCATTTTGTTTCTGCCCTTTCTGTACGTCATGTGATTTACGTTGGGATGTGAATTGAGGGGGTAGGTTCATGCACTTTCTCTATGGCTTAGAATGCTTGTTTCGAAGAGAGGGTGAGGCTCGAGAGTGCTGGTGCCAAAGAGAGCCAGCTTCCTCGTGATTGATATCTAGGGGGGCAGGGGCAAGTCCAGATCCCTGTGTGAGGCTGAGGGTCAATCTTGTGGTGAAATGATAGTGGTTTGGAGCGATCGGTACGGACTACAACAGGGTCTGTTTATATAAGTGCGTGTGAGCCTACCGAAGGAGGAAGATTAGTCCATAATCCAAATCCTCTAACTTATAAAGACCCGTTGTTGCTTGGTGGAATGGGCATTTTGGGCTCCGCAATTTGGTGTGCCAAGAGTACACAGAACTCGAGCAAGACCGTAATGACAGTCAATTATCAGGTGCTTCCGAGTTGGCCTATAGGGTAATAGTTAGTGATGTCTGTTGAACTCCCTGTCTGTTGTTTGTCGGAGTTGACGGCAAATGGAAGTTTGGAGTAGATGTCTGCAAGGATGATGTTGTGTCGGCCCCCAAATGCTTGATGAAGGCTTAACCTGAAATTATAGGTACAGAAAGCTGGAAATCAAACCGTAAGGTCTGTCTTGAATTTAGGATGTCACTTCTCAGTACGACATCAAAGCGAACGGTTGAGCAATTGATGGGATTCATTCTAATACATTCTAAAGTTCCTCTCAAGTCTTGTCTAAATTGAAGGGGATGGCAACTAAGTATTTAGAGAATCGAGCAATCGAAGTTACAGAGCATCAAGTTATTTTTGCCCGAACGCACCTAATCATTACACAAGAGACTAACTAATAAACTTATGTTGGGTGAGCTTGTAGCATCACTCTTAGATGCAATGGGCGGGGCACAATTTAACGTGCGTTTAAGACATGCTCCCGCAGACATAGACGCTCCTTAGTGTACTCAGACTCTATTAAGAATAGGGTGATTGCGAGGCGTACTCAAGAGAGTCAACATGAGTCAAGAATTTCTGAAGAGTATTTTGGCATCCGCTGTCATTAGTACATGCATTGTAAAAGGGTTCGGCTAAATTTCACAGAGATATTCAACTGAACACGGGGCTTGATTTATGTGAATAATTTTAGAAGCTTAGCTCGTTGCTTAGAATAGCATATACTAATCATTGAGAATAATTGAACAGGGGCAAGCTATATCAAAACCTAGTGATATGATGCTGAAATGCCAACAATAACTTTGTGGAGATGTTGGGTGGGACGCAAGGAATCTAAGATTTGTTAATTGATATGGGAGTAATATATAAAATCTATAGTGGGTGGTGTAGGTTGAATTAATGAGATTGCAATCAGGATGAGGAAATGAATGAGCATTACGTTGTTTGTTGGGCTTCTTTGAGCGATAATGAGATCGGAGAGGATCAGATATCTTAAGCATGATAACGCATTGAAAGGATGTAGGCCTACAGTCTGAGGTTAAGGGCCATGGGGATAAAGTTCACATTTTTTATTTGGCTCTGAATGGTTAATTGCATGTCGTGGGCTCGTTTTGTGAATAAGGGAGGTGAAACGCCAAAGAGAGTCTGTTGTTGTCAGTTCCTATATGCAAAAAGGGTATCGTAATATATATATAAAGACAATCACCTAAGCTATTTGAAGATATGTGTTAATAGAATTTTCTAGTCAATAGCTGAACATACTTCTGTATTAATTGTGGCAGTATATTCAGAGGTTTTCTAGTGATCATTATTTACCTTATGTTATCTTCGTTTCCAAAAGTTTTCTTTGTATTTCTATCATCCTAAGAAGTATCTCAAAGAAGCCAAAATACATGGAGCATTAAGGGAATCTATTAGTTGTCTCCTTGCATATGTTAATTGGCATGGCTGGATATATGAAAGGCTTGAACTGCTATTGAGCAGAATTTGGGATTAGTTTCTAGGTTGCGTTTTTTTGTTTTCACAGATAGGGTAGTATTTAGGCAAAAGACCTTATTGTCATGAACGCAGGATTCATATGCACCAATATCTTGAGGGAAAGGGATATAAAGCAAGCTGGCTGCATCCGCTCCGCGGCGTTCTAAAATTCCTTCCTCTATGTGTGAAAGAATAGCAAAATGGGAAACCTAAAGATTATAGTCTTGATGATGGATCAATGCTTTTTGTAGGAATTCCAGGGTCGCACAGAGGAACAAAAGAAGCGAAAGTGCTTACGGCCCAAAAAAGGTAAAGAAGGGTAGTGATAAAGATTTTGCAGTGAGAGTTGAAGAAGAGGGGGAAATAAGAGCAAGTCTATGATAGTATGCATTGAGCGTATAAGGTAGGGCAATGTATGCTTGCGAAGAACGATAAGGAATATAATAGAATATGCGGGCATGCTGAGACAACTGTGTGTAAGATGTGGTTCTTGTGCTGCTATGATATTTCCATTATATCATTCTTATAATACGTGTACTGGCTTTCTCTTGGGATGGATTTCATTTTGAAGATATAAGTCCGTGTACATCGCAACCCAAGAGGTGCGGTAGGTTAGAACGGAGATCGATTCCGATAAATAATTAAGTTGGGCGGACGTGATGATAATAGGACATTACTCACGGATTTCTGTCTGTTATCGATCATAGTTGTACAGTAGTAGTTGTCATAGTAGCGAGTATGCTACACTTATCATAAATTCTTGTATAATCATCTTTATGATATGATTTATTCCAGTCCTCAATGGTGTGAAAGGTCAAGCTTTAGTAATTTCTTGACTGACAAATACAGTCTGGATTCCATTACTATTTAACAAATTTTGCTTCTATTGATAATGGATTGCAAAATTTGGAGTGAGGAGCTCTGGGTCATATTTGTATTGATTATATTTATGGATTATTAAAATGAAAGTGTTTTTCGGTCCATTTAACCTCTCAAGGCTGAATGAATGTGTTGTGGTGTGGGTATTGGAAATAGATGGAATCATATAGTTGTATTTACACTAAAGAGGTGATGAAGACCAAAATGTGTGTATTTTCTCAGACCGATGCACAAATAACAAGGTTAAATTGAAGATCTCGTTATAAATTTATAGAAGGGGTCGTCAAGACCTTAATGGCTAATTAGTGTGGTTCTAACACAAACGCGGTTCAAGTCCTTCTGGATGACTCATTCTTCAGTACGCAGCATGGCGAATTTGGTGTTGGTACCAAGTACAGTCTCCACCAGAAGGCGAAAGAGTAAGGTTATGTGGATATGGCTATATATTTGCCGAGAGATCCAAAGTATCCGGCAGATATCTTCGATACTTGTGAATGTGTCAAAGTCGGCTCATAGTAATCCTTTGGCTAGATCAATGTTCAAACAGCTGCTAGAGAGAATTAGAAGTGTTACCGACTACCATTCGTTATGTAATACAAGTGTTAGTAGCAGTTATGATTCATATGTCAAGGAAAAGAAGAAAACCTTATAGATATGGTTTGATTTGGTAAAAACTAGATTCATCATCTAAGCGCTTGTAAATTGCTAAGTGTATACAAAAGTGATTGGTGTTTTGCTCATGTGGTAGTGTATACATTAGTCTCATATTTTACATGTTAGGGGTTCTTATTGCAAGAAGGTCTAAGAGGGTTCGAGCGCTGATCATTATATTGAGCTTTTGCAGGTGAATTTCTTAGGCTCGCTGCATCAGGCGGAGCACTGGCGGCCCAGGATAATTAAGAGATCAATATCTTAAGGGAGGACTCTTGTTCTGGTCAAGGGAACGTTTTTCTACAATGTTGTTGGGGACTTTTACACTTGTTTAAGGTTGGGAAGTTCATGGAACTTGACAAGGACAGAATCTGGTCAATTTCTCCTTAGCGTAAGTTAAGAGATATGTCACTGCATGGAAGGATCCATCCACACGCACTTATTTCTTGGTTGAGATTCTCATTAGTGGATCCAATCAAAAAAATCTATTGTCAACCATCTTACTGACAAAATATCACCATGGGAATTTGTGAGATGCATAATGCATCGCACGTGGCTTGAAAGATGCGCATCTCAATTTTAGGCACTTCATTCCAATCAAGGGAGATTGGTGTTTGGTACAATCCTGGCTTTTAAAGGTTAGCGAGATGCAATTTTCGGGAAAGATTCAGGGCAAGATATAGAGATAGTAGCAGTCATAACAGTTGAGAGCGTCTGCACTATCCAGGGAATCAAGTGTGGGGCGCTTCATTACGCCGCGTTGGGGCTACACCACTATCCTTCGACACATATTAGAAGCCAATTAAGCCACCCGTCTATTAGGACATGCACAAATATACTTGCTATATAAGTTACAACTCGATTATTTATAATGGGCCTTGAAAGTTCAACGTTTCCAAAAAGCTAAAATGCAAGGACAGTAAAATTGTTCTCTTGAAGAAAGGATATTTTTACTAAGATTTCAGATGATCCAAAACTATTTATTAGTTGATTTGGGCATGTCCCACGGCTTTTTTGCGTCATGGTTTTTCACCTGCCGCTCCGTTTTGGGTATGACATAGGGGATGTTTTGGTGAGTTATCTTTAAGAGTTGTAACATTCAAAATGTACTTTATTTTCCATTGCCTTTAGTTTTTTCATTTCACAAGCCATTAGGAATGGATCATGGCAGGTGGCAAGCTGCCGAATCAAGATCTATAGGCTAAGTGGGAATGAGTCCAAAATCTGGTAAACCAACAACTCGTTTAGTGAGTATTGGCACACTCTTTCTCCTTATGCCACAATGGGCATACCAAGACCTCATTTTAAACTTCAAAATAGGTGTTCCTATACTAAATCTTCCACAGTAGACCTTCCCAAATAATGACCTTCGTGAGGTCATTTGAGGAAGCTTCTTTGACTAATTGCCTCCAAGGTCCAGAATTTGAAAATGATCTAACACCAAAGGTTTCTCGGCTCCACTGCCATTATGCTTTTCTTTCGGCGAATTCTTATTGTAATATTATATCGATGTTTAGCTCCGTTCGATCGCCATCGCATGGAGTGATTTGGCTTGAACCTTATCGGATTTATAAAATGTTTATACTCTCCAAGAAAGAACTATTTCCAAAAAGGGATTCGCTTTTCCCTCTCGAAGAAATTTTTGGTGGCACCTTAAGTCTGGAGCTCAACTCGTGTTTGAATGGATTAGTGTGTTGAGGAATGAGAACGTTTAACTACCCGCGTTCAGCAACTAACGATGATGAGCATTCTCTATGGCTAAGGTAAGATATCTAAACAGGCAAGAACGACAGCAATGTATTCCTTTTTCCTTGAAGTTGTGCTGGAAGGAACAATCAAGATGTAGAACATCATACTGCCATCGCTTACAAGCAAGAGTAAAAAAGTTAAAAGCCCCTGAAGATCATCTGCATCAAAGGTCGTCCTTGTTGCCGAAGGGTTTAATTCTTGTGTGGTGTGTGTTGAACATGTCGGCTATGTAATATCATCCTAGCCTTTTCATGACCCTGTCGTCTCACTTTAGTAAGAGCCAAATCATCTTCACGTCTGTTCCTTGTTTGTGTTTAAGTTGTCACCTTTTGCTTGTTCCTACTCCCTGGACATCTTAGTCTGAACTTGGCACTTTCTCAATTCATCTTGCTTCTCATATTGGACTAATTTGGGTTTGCCCAACCTTTGGTCAAGACAAAACAGTGTAGAGGGCAATTCGAGGAGAGTGACTGGTCCCTCCTTAGTCCCTATTAAATTGAGGCCTCTTGTGTTTAAAAACCTTAACGCTCAGGTTGGTTTAGGGATAACTTCGTTCCTTACTAATTCATTAATGCAACATGTCAGCATAAGGACACTGGAGAAGCTGCAATTTCTTGAAGCCTTCCACTGCCTTGGTCTACATGGGAAATTTCTAAACGACTTTACGATATGTTGAGCCTTCTTATTAGCATCGTCATCATGATTGACATTAGAGGGTATACACAAGACTGCACATCCATCTCTTTTGGATTTTCTATTCTTGGCTTTAAGATTATCAACCCTTCTATTTGATGTATTTGTAATCATATATGGTTTTTTCTCCCCATTCTCTTGCTATATGTGAATGGTTTTTTGGCTTCTTAAGGTCCTGCCCTTGCTACTAATATGTTGTTTAGTGTTTTAAAAATGAGTATTACGTTGTTTTTCATGATTTGGAGTGATGTGGATACTCAATTTCTAGCACTCACGGAGCTTTGAGAGGAGTAGCGAGGAGCTAGGATGGAGCTACGGAACATATGCTACCGTCTTCTTTGAGGGTCATAATCACATTTCCGTATGTTGATTCGTATGATTTCTCACATTACATTGGAAACTAGACTTCAAGTGCTTTGATTCGATAGGTCATATGTTTGATTTGGATCACCAGAGCTAGATTTAAGGCTCGTGGAAGATAGCTTAGTGAATCTGCCGCGTATAGACCTCAAACCGAACGGTTTGACTTAAACCGATTGGTTCAGGGTCGTTTTTACCGATTTAATTATTCTCTTTTAGGMTGATTTATTRAGGGATAGGATAGTCTTATTAGCGGCTCATTTAATTGAGAAAATCAGAAGTATAAGAGGAGAGTAATCCTAATTTGTATATTACCTTTTATGATTATTAGATTATCAATTTAAAACTCAATTACGTATTGTTGGAGAGAAGAACCCTAGTTTTATCATTCATCATTGGAATTCATTAAAGTTCAATCAATCATCAATTTCCTTTGCACTTTTGGCAATTATTTATCTTCTAATCATTTCTAGTATTGCTTTTAATTTGTTTATGCTTTTTATGATGTTTTCCCCAATCGCAATTATCATGCTTAATTTCAATATGAGTGAGTAGTTCAATTTCTAGGGTGTTTGGGGATCTATATATAGCAATATGATTGGCATTTATTTTGCTTGATTTGGTTCTTGACTTGGAAATTAATCAATTTCCTATTAGATTGTTCTTTTTGTTAATCAATTTCGTAGGGCCCGACTTAATTTCTTAATTTGATTAGTCACGAGTCTCTAGATCTAGCGATTGAGACTTAGCACAAGTTCAAYGTCAATAGGTAGAACAAGACTATCCTACGTTGGGAGATACGGTTAGGAGTAGTTCTATAGTTYAATTGATTCGAGAGAACTTCGAACCTATTTTGATTGTGTCGTGTTGTGAATTGTTGATGCCGAATTATTGCTAATTACTGCTATAGTGAACCATAGCCTTAAATTCGTTAGTCATATAGCTTAATCACTATTATTCGTCGTTTTTATTATACTTAATTCGTTACAACTCAAACCAAGGATTCTCTTGTTTGTTTTGATGCTTTGATTCAGTTAATCGATAATTGTTGCTTCTTCGTGGATACAATCCTGTTACCACTAGCTGCATAGTTAGTTTTAATAATAGGTACTTTTGATAGGCACRCGACAAGCCTGTCAAATTTTGGTGCCGTTGTCGGGGAAGTGGCTTTATTTATCGATTAATTGTTTGAGTCTGAACTATTTCTTTTTTGTATTCGTCTTGAAGAATGATATGTTTCTCTTCAGGACAGTACTTACGATCCCTGCAGTTTTTTTTTTTGTGTATGCGCAGGTCTTCTCGAACTGAGGGTTTGATTCCTTACGACCTAGAAGTGGAGCGAACGTATCATCGACGAAAGAACTCCGTAAGGCGATTGGATTTCTCAGATTCTTCCATCTCTCGTCAGTTTTCAAATCCTCTATACGAAACTGATTTAGAGGAGGGGAATCACAGTCGGTGAGCAACGAGGTAGTCCACTCTGATTCTAAAGAAATAGCTCAAGAACGCTCTCTTATGGACTACTCTCA
>SNQN01002017.1:53241-81339 GCA_008642245.1 Bassia scoparia | reverse complement strand
GACGCGATGGTGGCGAACAACGCCCAACAAATGGAATCTTGAAAAAATGAAAAGGGTTAAGTAAATTGAAAAGTAACCTAATTAAGAAATTTATTGAAAGAAATTATACAAATTGAGAAGCTTACCTATKAATTGATGCTAAAGTGAGGGTTTGGGTTTTTCCTTGTGAACCTGACAATGAGTTTGGAAGATAGAAATGAGAAGGTAAGGGTTTGAACCAAAAACTCATAGAAATAAAAGGTAATCAAAATATTACCGACCATGAAACAATAGGTAATCAAAATAATTTAGTTAGTATTATAAGTAATTTTTTTAAATAAATAATATTTTGAAACAGTCGATAATTTGGATCAAAACAACCAAGAAAGCTTTTTATTCTGTCGGTAATTACCTACCGTTATACATATGGTCATAAGTCTATTTAATTATATTTTCATTGTTAATTAACTTCTAACAATTTTCAGTTGGTAATTGCAAATTACCAACTAGTTTAATGTTCGATCGGTAAATTCAGTAGCTAATTTGACAATATTTTGTAGTGCATGTTAGATCCATATGTATATCCTTAGAAGAAGCAACCTAACTTCTAAAATCGAGTTCTAGATCTTCCTTGTTGCATCCCTTTCCATACAGCTGGACAAATTTTCCTTTGCCAATGCATGCAATCAATAATTCCTAGCATGCCAAGAAAACCACACCATTCTCCTTCACATAAGACGAGTTAGATCTTCCTCATTTGGCCTTTTTAATTTTTTTCTCAAGAAAGTAGCAATAACCCCTTCAACAAAGTGTGCAAGACATTCTCTTGTTGTACTTGCATGCACCAATCTTCAAATATCCGTCTAAGGTCAATTGCCATAGTGCCGCAATGCATTTTTGTAGCGTTGAGGCACCTATCACCCGCTAGAATCTTGTCTTTGTTGAAAGAACTCAAAAAAGAGATCATTTGCACTCAAAAAAATTAACAATACAAAGGAAAACATCCTTTCTCATGCGAAACCTTTGTCAAAATTGGTCTTCATTGTAATGGTCAGTTGGAGATGTAATCTTGTCATTAATAGATTGTTGTACGGTGGAGTCAACAACATAACTTATTGCTTCCTCTACAGCTTGCATACTCTTACGCTCTTCCATCCAATCCAACATCATGCAATCATAGAGTTCGTCACTCGAATGAGAAGAATTATTATCAAAATCCATATTATAATGAATATATTGGATTTTCAAAGTTTGAAATAAGTGATAGAATTAGAGTTTTGGTGTGATTGTGTATATATTGTCGACGAGATAGATCACAAATATATAAACAATAGTAGACATACACATTTCAATGCTAAGCACACATACTAAACAAAATAAATGAATCAACCTTACTTTTTTCATAAAAAGATGACAACTCAATGTCGCATACATAATTAAAGCAAACTTTTCAAAAGAACATCACATTGAGGTGAGTTCCAATCTCAAGTCTTAAATTGAGCTTTGAAATTTCAAGACTTAACTTGATATTTTAAGTATTAAGCCTAAATCTTAAGACACAAGATGATGATGTCACCCCAACTAAACTTGAACTAATTATTAGTCTCTTTAATGAAGGATTGAATTGAAGATGAAGTTAGGTTGTAGGGCCATGTAGGCTTCCTTGAACTTGCTTGAATAAAAAAAACCATGAAAATAGGGATTTCTAGTCACGTTGAGAGAACGTCAGTGTCTTTGGTTTCCATGTTTGGATTTTGTGAATTGTAACCATGAAAATAGGTTGTAGTCCATGAACTAGACAATCCTTGTAGTTCGAAAGAACGGTTAAGTGTCTTAGGTGGCGTCCCTTAGCTTAACCCCAACATTGAGTCATTTCCCCTTATATGTTGTTATTTCTTGATGAAATTGAGTGGTGTAACATTTGCCCTAGACCCTTTTATAAAAGTTTCCTTGTTTACCCTTGATTCTAACCTAATTACTTAGTTTTGTGTCATACCATTCTCAAAG
Organism: Bassia scoparia; assembly: GCA_008642245.1. Taxonomy (NCBI): domain Eukaryota; kingdom Viridiplantae; phylum Streptophyta; class Magnoliopsida; order Caryophyllales; family Amaranthaceae; genus Bassia; species Bassia scoparia. The sequence goes on along the minus strand of SNQN01002017.1, from coordinate 79,353 downwards.
GACTAGTTTGACTTAGCTTCTTTAAACAATTATTTTCGTTGGTTGTATCAACGCCTCTTATGTTGTATTTGACTCTTTCTTGCCCTTGCTACTAGTTAGTGAGACTAAATTAAGTTTTATTATTTGATAAGTTGACGACGCTCTATCAATAACCAAAAATTTTGTGTCAATACAATATCTCTGCCTGCAACTCAAGGACCATCAACACATGGTTCCTAACGTGAACTACGGAAAAGATAAGAATCGCACACTTTATATAAAGGCAAAGTCTTAGGTGTACTCTCTGTAGTTAAGTGTGTACGTTCTATTATTGTTTGGTTTCGAAAATTAATAAAAAAAAATTACTTTTCTGACAAAAAAAAAATCTTAGGTGAATCGGGTGCACAATAAATTTATTGTACACCAGATTAGAGTGACCATTTTGGTTAATATAGTAACCCTTTTAATCAATATAGTGACCCTTATTATTTATCACTATATTAATGTAAATTGAATAATGAGTTACTATATAGACTAAAAGGGTCACTTTATGCTTGATACACAATAAATTTATTGTACATCTGATGCATACAAGAACTTTTATTATATAAATGTGTCTTTGACAACACTAAAGCAATCATTGGAGATTTGGAGCATCACTATTCACTGTATTCAGGGTAGCATTATTGAGGGATATAGTTCCTCCATTATTGAGAGGGCAACTGGGTAATGTTCAAAGAGCAATTGAGCAATCGCAATTTGAACTCTTTTTTTTAAATGTCTTTTGTGGTATGATCCATCATGCCTTTAATCTTATTGTCGAAGCAGGTAATGACAAGTCGAAGATGAGATGAGAGAGAATTGGAATAACAAAAAACGGTGATGCAATTGATGAATGATCGTGAATATGCGATGAACTAACAACAAAGTTAATTGAAAAAAACATTAAAATGATACAGTAGCAATTAGTGTGCAAACTTAATGGTATCTTTCGGAATTTTGAAAATAAATAATAATCTCTATTATATAAGTCAAGGGGGAGCTTATCAAAGAAATAACTTACATATTCAAACTAAATTCAATTCCTTCCTAATTTACAATGATGCATTATTATAAAAATATATAGTTTGACATTTTAATCTATTAATTAATAATAGCTAATCAATCAACAAAATAAAAAGAAACATTATTAAATTTAATTTAGATAGATGGAACCTAATAATGATTGAAACTTTACAAAACTGACACTTCCTCCGTTTCTTAAAAAATGCATCAGTCAAGACATTACTTTGATCTTTAATAACTATAATTATGAATAATAAAAAATTATAAAAAGTTGATATTAAAATAGTATATAACGAGACGAATCTAAAAAGATCTCACTTGACTATATTTTTTTTATGTGTAAAGCTCAAAACTTGGTCAAAGTGCTTCCTGTGAATAGTACAAAAAAATTGAAAGTGATGCATTTATTTAGAAATGGGTGAAGTATATAGATTTAAAGGCATAATTGAATAAATTTAATTTAGATGGAATGTCATGAATAATAATTGTCAATTTATGATTTTGAAAACCTNACTTGAGAGCATCTCTCTCTACTTTCTCTCTCTAGCTTGGAACTTTTAATTTCCTAAACTCCATACTTAATTACTTAAGCATCGGAGGGGAGATAATCCAAATAGGATTATTCTCCTTTGTGCAGGTGCCAGGCAAGCAAGTTTTCAGAGCCAGGAGGTCAAAGGTAGCCAAGAACCAGTCCACGTGCAATAGTAGGTCAGCTCTCCCAAAGTAGCATTGACGGGAAGCCTCCACCCCTCTCTCAACCCAGAAGCTGAGGAAATATTGTAGTCAGGCCACGTCATCCTCGAATTACTTGCTACAACAGAATAAATTTAAGAAAAAATTGGGAATAAATACCTAGTTTCGAGACCATTTTGAAAATAAATACCTAGATTCGGTTTTATTTTACATAAATACCTACATTTGACGTTTCCTTTAAAAATCAGTACCTAGTTACGAATTTCTGTCAAATAATAACAGAGGTGTTAAAAATCTGTTCAAACCTCACATGCCACTCACATGACTCTCTTCTTCCTCACCTCACCTCCATTCTTCCTCACCTCACCACAGCCACTTGAACCACCTCCATTGTCGATGGAAATCTTTTTCCCCACCACCGCAGTGAACACAACACGAAACCATGATCACCACCCACGAATTCGCCCCCACCACCTCAATCAACGTAACCATAAAACAAATCCACCACCCACGAAATTTAAACCCAAAAATACGAAAATCAAACCCTAAAAAATCAAAAATCAAACAAAAAAAAGAAATTTAAACCCAAAAACGAAAAATCAAACCCAAAAAAACGAAAATCAAACCAAAAACACGAAAATCAAACCCCAAAAAATGAAAATCAAACCACAAAAGAACGAAAATCAAACCCAAAAAAAAAAATCAAACCACAAAAAAACGAAAATCAAACCCCAAAAAACGAAAAATAAAACCACAAAAAAAGAAAAATGAAACCAAACAAATGAAAATCAAACTCCATAAATCGAAAATCAAACCCCAAAAAAACGAAAATCAAAGGCCCAAAAAATCGAAAATCAAACCAAACAAACGAAAATCAAACTCCATAAATTGAAAACAAACCCAAATGATGTTGGTAATTAATGTTGCTGTTGTTCCCGAGAGGATAGAGGCAACAAAGGTAAGAGGAGGGAGGCGACGATGACGGTGATGATGTTGATGAGGGCGATGATGATGATGTTGATGTTGTTGATGATGATGTTGATGTTGTTGGCTTGTTGCTGATGAGTGCTGAAGAGGCCGGAGAAAGGGAGGAGAGTGGGAAGTCAGGAAAAGAATGGAGGAATTTAAAAAAAAGAGTGGGCCCCACACATATGGATGGATCTCTTAACAGCTGAGCATATATCCGTTAGTAGGTACCGAAATTTAAAGTTTTCGACGAAACTAGGTATTTATTTTCAAAATGACCTTGAAATTAGGTATTTATCCCCAATTTTTCCTAAATTTAATTTACATGGAATGTCATGAATAATTATTGTCAATTTATGATTTTGGAAACCTCCCTCAAACTTTATTTTCAAATTAAGAACATAGTATTTTAACTAAAGGTATAAATTAATATAACATTAACAAACATGAAAATTATATCAATCAATTATGAAATTAATCAACCTACCTAAAATAAGTACTGTAGCTAGCTAGCAAAGTTTTTCCCATAAAATAAGTATTGTAGCTACTAGCTAGTGATTTCAACTATATATAAACTCACTTTATAATGAGTTAAGTACTCCATAAAAACTCTGTCCTTCACATTTCTGTAATGTTTTAATTGTATTTTACTAACGTTATCTCATGAACTTTCTTACCATTAATTTCCTAGTTATTAATCTTTTTCACCTCATAAGTTTGTTTTTCACATATTTTTGTGTGATGATAATAAAGTTTTCCAATTTGTATTAGTCATACAAATTTCAATTTTTTTTAATCAGTACACAAAAAATTAATCTAATAAGTTAATATTTTGTTGTTTTCCTATTATTCATTTTTTTTTCTCGATCATTTATTAATATGAGGTTGTATTGATGCAAATTTTTTTTATCATTCTTTGCTCATTCATCATAGTGAATTCATTTTAGCCTAAACTTTAACACGTGGCGGTGACATGCCAATGGTTCTCCGTATTGTCATTTAATATTTCACAGGTAAAGTGGGAGATTATTGGGTGTTACTTATTGATTGCATTTATTTTTTTTATCATTTCTTGCTCATTCTCATTGAATTTCATTTTAACGATAAAAAGAACCATTTAAATCAATTTGTCATTCTAACATCTCGGCACGCATCGTGTGGAAAAAATTACTAGTAGTACTAATGATTTCTCTAATGTATTCAAAAACTCATGTATTATTTATTGTAATCAAATTGAATGATATGAACATCACAAATTGTCATCTATAAAACATTTAAGGCATATACAACAATGCTATTTTTTTAATTATGATTTGGATAAATATTTAATTTTAATAACAAACGTTAACGTTATTTAATCAGCATTACCAACTTCATGTTTATAAACATCAATCATGAAGAACACATCATTACAGAATAACACGAGATTTTAATTTGATTCCAACTAATCATTGAACACAATAAACGTTGCAATAGAGTTATGAGTTCAGAGCAAGAAGGAGAGAAAGAATGACATTTGAGCGAAAAACGAAGGAATGAAGAAGACCTTCGTCGTCACGGCGGTCTCGGCTTGCGTCAGGAGCTTCTCTCTGTCTCGATCTTCTCGTCCGCGGTGCGCTCAAGTTCAGATCGCTCACACCGCATCTTCTATTTTTCTCTTCGTTTTCTCACAACTTTTTCCAATCCTAAGTTTCTCTCAATCCACTGGTACAATCACCATTTTTACTCTCATTTTTTCTGATTTCTTCAGGTTTTTTTTAACTGATTTTGTTGCTAAATAAATTTTTGTTACAGACTGATTCTACACTTTTTGTTTGTTTTTTTCTTGCCATGTCGTTGAATTCGACCTTTTGATTGTCATTCAATTTTTAATTGGTTAATTGTTGAATTTGTGCTTGATGTTGAACTGGCATAGAATGAATTACTTCGATATTTTTGCTCACTCGCGCGTTACCCCACATTTCGTTTAGCTAATCTGCATTTACTTCACTCTGACTTTCACTTTTGTGTTGCAGATTTTGCAATTCGACTTACTGATCATCGTTCTTAACTTGTTATTAGTTATCGTTACTGAATTAATGCTTGATTTGGTTTAATTTTGTAATAGAGATGAAGTGTTTTATGCTTATTCGCGCTGAGTTCTGATTTCGTTTGTCAATACAATGATTTATCTGATATGATCTTTGCACTATTTGTTTACGCATGTATTTGTAATTCAACTAATTATTATCACTTTAAACTTTTATTGGATTTTGTTCAATTAGCAATATATGAGGATTTTCATCTGCTTTACTCGTGTGATTCTGAATTTTGTTTGCTAATTACAATACTGATTTATCACTCTATATTTCACTTTTGTGTTGCAGTTTGAATTCGATTTATAGATTGTCATTTCAACTTTTTTAGTAAATAGAAGGAAGTTTTTCTATGTTACTATCATAATTCTGATATCGTTTGTGATATTGATTGATATCTATATCTTTTTCACTTTTTGTTGCATGTAATTTGATTCGACTCTATTAGCTTGATTTGTCATTTCAACTTATTATTGGTTTTTTTTTCTTTTCACTGAAATTTATGCTTGATTTGTTTGAATTAGCAATAGAATGAAGTATATTCTGGAACTTGTTTCGTTATATARTCGTTGTTTCGATTATTATGAGTGCTGTAGGATCCTGRTTTGCATGTTCATTTGTTTGTTCCGGTGCATTTTTGATATATTTGGCTAACACATMKAAAATTTCAGGCAATGTATAATGTATATGAAAATGAATCAAAAACTTTGCTTTTGAAGTCATTAGTAAATCGGTCATTTTACTTAGCCTGCTGATCTGCTCTAGTTGGCAAAATGCGAGCATAAGGTGTTAGAGGATATAACATATTCCTGTGCCTCAACCATTAGCTTAAACGGTCCGGTTAACATGGTATCAGAGCCCAGGTCACGGGTTCGAATCTCCTCTCCCCACCTTTCAAGTGGAATTAATTTGAGCCAGGTTTGAGGGGGTCTGTGCTACATCCACATTTCAAGCCCAAATGGCCTTTCATGTGAGGGGAGTGTTAGAATATATAACATATTCCTGGCCTTTAACCATGAGTTTAAGCTTTTGGTTGAAATGGTCTGGTTAACATAAGGAGTGTTATAACTGATTGGTAGTGAGTATCAGGGGCAACTTTTTTAAGAGTGTGCATCATYTAATTAGGCTACTATACTTACTAAGTATTATGAAAGAAGAATCAAGATATAGAAAAATCGACTTAGCTTTCAATGTACATCTCATAATTTGAAKTGTCATTTGTAATTCCGCAGTTTTACTTCATTTGGTTTAGTTGGCAAAGTTTGATTGTACGGAGTATTATAATTGACYGGTAGTAAGTACAGGTGGAAACTKTTTTAGAAGTGTGCATCATCTAATTAGGCTACTAYGCTTACTAAGTTTTGTGAATGGTTGTCTTGTGAAAAATCCTATGATAGAACTTAGAAGCATAGTAGAAGGTATTATATTCTGGTGCAATGCATAAGAATGGGAAAGCTTAAAAAAAWTCATAAAAGAGAATAAGATATAGATAGATAAGGCCAGAAGTGTAATCATTTATATATTGAGGAGTATAGATTTTGAACACACTTTAGTTTTGCATGACAATTTAAGTTGCGGATCAGTCTCTCTTTTGTTTTCCTTGCGGTGCTTTGTGTTACATAACTATTGGAGATGTGATTGTTTTGTGTTCCGTAGGGGACATCACTCGCCAAAAGGATGTCAAGAAGGCTCTGAAGGGGGCGGATTGTGTTTTCCATGTAGCTTCCTATGGCATGTCAGGAAAAGAAATGCTTCAATWTGGTCGCATTGATGAGGTTAATATTAATGCGACCTGCCTCATACTGGATGCCTGTGTAGATTTTGGGGTCAAGAGGCTTGTCTATGTGAGTACTTATGACGTTGTTTTTGGGGGAAAAGAGATCATTAATGGAGATGAAACTTTGCCTTATCTTCCTTTAGATGACCATGTTTCTCCTTATGGCCGCAGCAAATCCATTGCTGAACAGCTGGTCCTCAAGTACAATGGCCGCTCTTTTAGGTGAGAAACTTTTACGCAGCAGTTACAAGATGTGGAACATATAATATTTCTTTTCCTTGGTATGTCCTGTATTTTAAGAACTGTTAAATTAGCTTTCTGGTGTCAATAATGGCATGATATTGAATGAATTATTCTATCTTTCCCTCATTTCTTGATTTTTAGTCTATAATTTTTCATCTTTCCTTGGTTTTCTCGTACCGTTATCCTGCGAAGGGTTTTGCCTTAATTTGGCTTTAGCACTACACCTACCTTAACAAATGTAACCAGACTTTTATTGTGTGATTGTTGGTCCGAAACAACTCTTGATAAAAAGGAAACTCTATCTTGGAGAGACAAATTATTATAAACAGCCATGTGAAGATTTTGTCACCTTTATGTTTTAAATTTCTTTGCAAGAATAAAGTTTCTCTAAATTCAAGTTGAGAAAGTGTACTTGACACAAATTCAAATTTCAAATTGACAAATTTTTGTATGAAGATTTATATGCAGTTGTGATTAATATAGTATCCCTCTTTGACATTTAGGGAGAAGAATGGTGGATCTCTTTACACCTGTGCCATTCGTTCTGCTGCTATATATGGACCTGGTGAAGAGAGACATTTCCCAAGGATAGTAAATTATGCGAAGTTAGGTTTGTTACTATTCAAAATTGGTGATTCAACGGTGAAAACAGACTGGGTTTATGTGGATAATCTTGTGCTGGCTCTTGTAATGGCAAGTATGGGGCTTTTAGATGATATCCCTKGGAGAGAGGKACTCCCAGTGGCAGCTGGGCAGTCGTACTTCATATCTGATGGTAATGTATACAACATGTCTGAAAACTAATATCACATCCCTAATTTTGTAGAACAACTTAGGCGAAAGATTTTTATCCTATATGTTCGCTGTTGAAACATTTGATCGAGTTTACTGTACTATCATACTATTTTTTTATTTTTTATTTTGTTTTTGTTAAAAAAAACCCTACTTTATTAATTTGACGAGTTTTTTAATGGAGGTATTTGTTTGCTTCTCTGGCAGGCTGTCCAGTCAATATTTTGAGTTCCTCCGTCCTTTTTTTGAAAGCCTTGAATATGAATCTACCATACATTGCTTCGTTGACTCTATCCTCACCCCGCCTCTTGTGCTTGCAGAATATGTTGGGTATTGTTATCCATTGTAATACCACATGGGCTTAACACCAGATTCCTCACCATTTGCTTCCGCTGCGAAGTAAAAGGTCTTTATTCTTAATCCTAATCTGTTGATTTCTGTTCATGTTTTAAGAGAAACTTGGTACTCCTGAAATATCTCTGATAACAATTGGTCCACCCAAAACACGTTGAATATGTTGGAAGACGTTTAGTGTATGTAATACAAGTCTTAAAAGTTTCATATGCGATTGTAATGTGTGTGAGGAACTTGGACGTTCATCCTGTGTAATTGCTCTATATTGCCGCCGGATAAAAAATTAGTACTTGGTTCATACTGAGTTATAGATTCACTCTTCTCTGATCAAGAATGACAGCTACATGTCTTATGTTAAGCGATTTCGTCTATTTCTTTTCTACATATGATCATTCTTTTGAGGAACCGGGATCTGACTGTTTGGTTTTTCGAAATACATGGAAGAGTTGCATTGTGCTATATATTGAATGCATTCTTAACTGCGTTTTTCTTACTTTATCGTTTCTTGTACATTTACTGGTGTGTGTTTGCACCTTGGTCCATATGTGTTTGTTTGTCCTTTCTTGTCCATTAATTATCTACATTATGTGCTGATTGATTGTGTAAATCATGTACCATGTTCAGGTGGAGTTACACTTACTTCTCGTTGCTAAAGGCAAGGAGGAATTAGGTTACTTCCTATGGTGATCCAATGGAAGGCATGGAAGCAACAATCTCGTACGTATTTTTTTTTTTTTGGGAGGGAAGAGAAGAAAAGAAGAGAAGCTTAGATGGACTACAATCTATCATGGATATTCTGCGGTGCTCGGAATGTTGCTGGATGGCCGTTGCTCTTTTTCAGATTTTGGCCCTCTATCACCATCACGTCTTGCACTCTTTTTGTATGGATCAATTCGCCACACTGTCCGATAATTCAGCATTTATGCTTGAGTGCCATCTGGGGAAGAAGCATTTATATGCATGCACCTAGCAAGAAAAGTGGATTCCCTGCTACATGCAAAGAGGGCTGTTTTTGGCAGACATCTGCTTCCTTCGGATCTTCTCAATGCCGGTTACCTGGTTGAAAGGGCGCGACATAGCTAAGCCAGGCTATGGCCATTTTATTGTTCCAATACTGTTTGAGTTTTGGATTAATTACAAGAACTTCTACAGTGAGCCACAATTGTATGATTATTGCTGCTGTTTCATATGCTTTTTGTATTGTCTTGATTGATAGATATTTGCCTGCCTCGCGCATTGACGCCATATACTATTGTGCTTACAACGAACTATCTAGTAAATATATGATGATGAATATTAATGGTATCACTTTGTAATTCGTCTAAGCAAGTCTATATGGTGTATATCTGTTTTAGTCAAGAAACATTGGCATATGTGCAAGTACCACTTATTGTCACTCCCACATTTTTGATTTCATACAGGTTCACAATCAACGTTGTATTTGTACTTGTTCTCGGTTAATTGAATACGTGTATGTGATATAAAGGTATTTTTTCAGTCAAGAATTCGTAATCAAAATTAAGTACCTAACATCGAAGAATTTGGATCTTGAAATCTCATACTATTCCTTTGTATCGCAATTATTGCAACACTTGAATATTTTATCATCTCATAAATAATAGCAAGTGTTTGTCTTATTGCATACGAATGAGTAATATTCAAATGATCTCCATTATTGACAGATTTCTTCTATACTTAATTAAAATCATTCGTCACAATCTAGTTTGTTTTTGATAGAATATACTTATTCTTTGTATTTATTTATTTCATCGAGTATATACATTTTGATGAGTTGTAAAAGTCTGTATATTGGAGATAACATATCTTTGGGTTTATCTGGAGAACCCTAACATATGTTATTATTATATTTGAGTTGAATGGAAGGAGCTCTCAAGGGAGTTTACATTAATTCGTAACATTGGTATCAGAGCTTATAGGGTTTAATACTCTTCAAACCCACCTAGGCCATTCCCATATTCTCTAGCGAAACTCGTTTGCAATCATGGAATTACCGAAGACCAATCCTAAAATGCCCTCTCCTCACACATTCTTCCACATAAATACGCCTTACCCAAAACTCACAAACAAAGCCTTACCGACTACTAATTGGATACGGCATGAATGATGAATAATAGTGCTCTAATTATAAAAACTGGGACATGGGGGTAATATTGGCCTCTACCGCACCTAGGCCTGGACCACCCGGGTGAATGTGTTAATTGTATGTGTATATTTCGTCATAAAATATAAGTCATAACCGGATATATACCTAGACGCACTACACACACCAGCCACCCCCAGTCAGTAACGTAAAGATCGGCACGTCCCACTCACCGAACGCGTTTCCGGGTCCGATAGTGACAGAGACCTCAGCTACACTAGTCTCCTAAAGCAAGCCTAACTTAAGGATGTTGACAACTTGACATGTTGTAATTGAGACATTGTTTACCCACTAAAGTTGATTTGAGCGGTTAAGGGTCTCAAGCTCCTTAACCCAAGTTTTGAGATCGAGCCTTAAGAATAGAAAAGGATTCTATCTTGAAGAGATGTTGTCCATTGAGATACACATGCAAACTCTCGTGACCTCGTGGGAGATCAGTCCACTCGCGGAGAAGTGGAAACCAAAAAAAAGTCAATGTCACATGTGACAACCACCCTTAAACAAGCCGTTGCCTAGTAGAACACATTGTACTGATTGCATTTTAAAAGTTATCATTAAATTAGGTRTCAAGCAGATGATTCATGCCAAATTAAGAAAGTACTGTATATTAATAATCATATTAATTTTACTTTATATTCATAATATGGTGTAGAAAAAAAAATCAAGAGTGAGTTAAAAAGATGGAAATGGAGGGAATCAGAGGCAAGACAATAGTGGTAACAGGGGGAATGGGGTTAGTTGGTGCAGCTCTATGCCTCGAGTTAGTTCGAAATGGTGCTTCCATGGTTCGATCCCTTGATGTCCGTGCTTGCTCGTCGTGGTCCTCGATACTTTCTCAGGCTGGTGTTGCCTGTATGCTTGGTATCTTCTATGCTAAATCTACATCAATAAAGATTAAAGATGCATGAACATTGCTTTAGAGTTTAGAAGAATAGTTGGTGTGTATTCTAAGAAAAATATTTGCATATTTACATCCACCTTTTGTGTGTTGTATATATTTGACCAAGTAAATTAAATGTTCCAAAGTTTGATCTTAATAAATGTCTAATAATTGATGATCAATTACAATTAATAACTATATTATATCATAATGGATCAACATTTGAAAGATTGAAGTTGTGTCATCATGTCTAATTTTATAACTAAGATGCRGAATTTGAATGTTTCTCTCATGTTGTGATAAATGTAAATTTTATTGTTTAGAGTATTATTTACAAGTGTTAGTTTACAGTGAGCTTGAAACAATTACAAATCACGGTGTGTTAGTGCAGGGGACATTACACACAAAGAGGATGTTGAGAAGGCTCTAAGAGGAGCAGATTGTGTTTTCCATGTCGCTTCATTTGGCCTGTCAGGCAAAGAAAAGCTTCAGGTTGCACGAATCGACAAGGTTAATATTGATGGGACTCGTATCATACTGGATGTCTGTGTAGATTTTGAGATCAGGAGGTTTGTCTATGTGAGCACTTGCAGTGTAGTTTTCGGACAAAAGGAGATTATTAATGGAGACGAAAGCCTGCCTTATCTTCGTCTAAATGAATACACTGATCCATACAGCCGTAGTAAAGCTGTTGCCGAGCAGCTAGTTTTGAAGTACAATGGCCGTCCTTTCAGGTGATCACATAATCTTTAACCTGCACCTCGAATAGATATATATATATATCCTAATATAGTATATGTGACTATTAATTCCGGATGGAAAGAAAAAATTCGCTTTGGTGGAAGTAATAATTAGACATCAAATCTGCATACAGGGAAAATGCTGGATGTCTTTACTCCTGTGCAGTTCGCCCTGCTGCTGTCTATGGTCCAGGTGAAGACGCGACTTTTCTAAGGATAGTGAATTGTGCAAAGTTGGGTCTGCTGCTAGCTAAAGTTGGTGATGAAAGTGTAAGAACAGACTGGATTTATGTAGATAATCTTGTGCGCGGTCTTCTGTTGGCAAGYATGGGCCTCTTAGATGATGTTCCTGACAGAAAGGGGCACCTGGTTGCAGCCGGGCAATCATACTTCATCTCTGATGGTAATATCAAATGCTTAAGTAGTGCTTTTGTTTACCTATTTGATGTTTCAGTTGCCCTCTTTGTTTATCTGACAGTCGATATTCTGCTGTTTAGTCATTTTTTTTTCTAGAGCTCTTCTTTGTAGTGTAACTGTAAAGTATTCATGATATTGGGTATTCTTCAACTGCAGGATCTCCAGTTAATACTTATAAGTTCATCCAACCGCTGTTGGAAAGCCTCGATTACCGTCTGCCAAAGGCCTCATTGACTGTACCTACGGCTCTTGTGCTCGCAAAGATATGCCAGTTTTYGTATACCRTTCTATACCCATTGCTCAATTTTTCATGGCTTCCTCAGCCATTAATCCTTCCAGCTGAAGTGTACCAGGTTTTTTTTCGTAAAAAAACTTTCAAATTTCTTATGAATCTATATATAGTCCTTGAAAAAGATGACCCTAATGTAATATTCGATGCTAACTTTTTTCTATCTACTTWTAKCGCTWAAATTGGGTTCTAYATCCATTCAACTGTTATTTTCTCTCTCAATTTTCATCTTTTCTCTTYGTATCCTAAAGCAATGYTAACTTACACTTGGAATGGATCTTGATATAGAAGACTACACATTTACTTTACTAACAAGGAAAAGCAAATGTAATGACAGGTTGGTRTAACACATTACTTCTCGTTGCGGAAAGCTGAGGAGGAATTACGGTATGTTCCTATGGTGAGTCCACAGGAGGGCATGAAAACAACGATCATGTATTGGCAAGACAGAAAGAGGAGGAAGCTAGATGGACCAACAATTTATGCATGGCTGTTTTGCGTGTTTGGGTTGTCCGGTCTCTTTGCTGTCAACTTCTTACCAGATACCGGTCCAGTAACATTCCTAAGAACCATCGCTCTTATAATCTTTGGATCAATGAGAAATCTCCGGATAGCTTTGGGTGTAGTTGCAACTGCACATACTTCAGAGGCCATCTTCGCATGGTTTCTGGCGAAAAGAGTCGACCCTGCAAATGCAACAGGTTGGTTTTGGCAGACACTACTTCTAGCAACATTCTCATTGCGACTATTGCTGAGAAGGGCTGGACCTGCAGTYTAGCTAGGGCGATAGACTCATTCGAGTAATGTATGTAACTAGTACTGTGTTCCCGCAGAATACAATCAGCCACCCGACACCTGCTATGAAATATAAACATCACTGCCTCCATTCACGTGGTCGAGGCTTCAACYAACACTTTCTGCATTAATGCAATATGTACCTTTGGATCATGAATTTGTAAAGTAACATCAACATATATCATGATGGAATCATAAATTCAGGATCACAAACTAAGGAAAAAATATAATTATGGAAAAAAGTATCACAAGGTGAGATTCGGGAAGGGCTGCAAAGTACATCATTGTGATTACACATCAAAGTGCGGAATCAATAATGTTGAGATAGACACCGCCAAGTCAAAGCACTGTGACCCGAATCACAATGTAACCTCCTCCCCCTGTTCTCAGTAAGCTAGATTTACCCCTAGACTACCAGATCTCAAGCCTGAGGCACCTACAACTAGTAACTAAAGAGTTACTCTTCCGCCAAACCAGACGGTTAAGTTATTAAGCGGGAACTCAGTCTACACAAAGTTATTAATTTACATATTTGTAATACCAATATAAAGTAATCAACCTGATACAATTAGCGAGATGCATGCAGCGACATTATTACTTCCAAGGCAGGTTCGACATGCCATGTGGAGTGCTATTAACAGCGCCTGTACTTTGGTTAAGCGGGCTTCCAGGCCCGCCTGAAGATTCACTAACAGTACCTCGGGATGGTGGGCTGCTAGGCCCCGTTTGTCCCATCGCAGCGTGAGGTCTTGGTGAAGTATAGAAAGGTTCTGTCACATTTCCGATCTGTGGCTCTCTCTGATTATCCGCAATGAAGCTTGCCACGACAACCTGTCATAAATAACAATAACAGCTAAATTAGAGTGCAATCTTTGGATTTCCACTAGGTTTAGTGCTAATAAACTTGCAGACTCACATGAAAAATCATGAAACCAGCACTACAATAATCATTAATGAATGATTTACTGTAGTCTAAAGACTTGGATRCCAAAAACAAGGTTATCTGACAAACAAGAACATCCTTTAAATGAAAAACTTATTAAAACGAAGATGACAAGATTATATATACACATTGAAGATCACATTGGACTATTTGGAGTAATAAAATATATATTCTTAAAGATATACATTTTTTCACATCTTGAGGGTATTTTGTAAAATAATCACGGTTTAAAGGCACACAATATAAGGTCGTCTAAAATTAATAGAGTTTTTCATAATTTGAAATGTAAAACTCATAATATTTCTAGATTCACCACACATGCAGTGCAGGTAGACCAAATTTAAAAAAATAAAAATGATCAGATCTACCAGCTCAAATTTGAGAAACTATCTTGTGGATTAAAACATTTCAAACTGAGTTAATAGAACCTTGTGGATTGAAACAACTTCAAAACTAGTCGGATGCATCCGAGTAGACACGTATACTTTCTGTTTCAGATATGTTAGAGCCTGTTGGAGCTATTGCCACTTGTCCCCGTCTTAGATTTTCTTATTTTGAGAGGGTGCCCCAAAACCTATGCCCCCCCACCCCCCAACAACACGCACACAAAATCTGTTACATTGGTGGGCTAGCTCAGATGAGGAGAGAGACATGAATTGGGCAAGGTAGCAACCCAAAGCTGCAGATTCTTACAGGCCTACAGAGGTACGTGAGACCAGGTTTTCCAATTACCATACTCAATTACGATCGTAAGAAACAAACAAAGCAAGTTGATCAACATTCCAAAAACATTAAATAAAGAAGGAATAATCTAATGCAAATCCTGTTCAAACAGGGATTGGAAGGTCTAGATTTCTTCAATTCTATATCTAAAACTCCATATCCAACTATTAGAAAGGTAATTTCCAGATAACCTACAGAACCTTAAACATAAGAACTTTTTGGGGGACCTTGGGACTTAAAAAAAAAGTAAATTTGAGAGACATACAAGCAATAATCTCCATAATAAATAGGGAGACACATAACAGCATAATCAATCAAAAAATATCAAAGGATATATAAGGATCAACGGCAACAAAAATCAAATCCCAATAACAATATTAACTGTGAGTGGCCTAATTCATTCCCAAGAGAGATAATTGAAATAGAAATGAAGCTGTCGCAATTATAACAACAATTAATAAAAGAACTAAGTACTTGATAARAGGGTAAAAATAGCAGTTTATAAAAAGGTAGCAGCAGAGTGCACATGAGCAACTAAGGCTGACGGGGTAATAACAAGTTAAGTGTCTCTTTACCTAAGAGTCAATGGGCCAAGTTCKAATCTGCCAACAATTTATATTTTATATTTAAAGCACTAAAGTTGTCATCAAAACATCCAAGAACTCCCCCTTGGATTGCTTTACGAAGCTCATTTAAAAATTTAAGCAATGGRAATTTCAAAGCATAACCTTTAAAGCCCTAAATTTATTAGCAAACAGCTTCATAATATTGTCTGATGYTCTATTCACTATTATTCCCTCTTCCATGCCATTAGGAGACCAACTTATCAAGCGTATGCAGTTGGAGTCATGTTTACCTGATTACATGTAATCACCTACAAATCAGTATCTAAACACCTCCAAATCATCGACATTCATTCAGCCAGAAGCTCTTTTCAAACCACTAAGCACCACATGAAGATCTAAAAGCAGAAGTCTCTAAATCTACACAAACTGACTAATTGCTAATGTTCTTGATGAATAGCTTCACCTATATAATGCTTAGAGGTACACAAGAAGAAAAACCAAAAGGTTAAGGTTTCATTGCAGAAGGTACAGTCCTTGGTAATGACTAATGAGACAGCCAAAAAACCACAATAAGTACCCAAAAGCAGCTTCTATATTTTGGTAATTTGGAACCATCTCCTCGTTACATGAGAGGTTATCAGATATCACACATTATTTCATAATGATAGTACAGGTATTAACTAGATATTTAACTTTATAGTCAAAACACAACATCCACCAGGTAGAGAGCATTAAAGTGCTACCATAGACCTCTATTTATCTAAACCACAACTAATCAAATCACACTTTTCAGTTTTCATCCATAGCAAGACACCACAGAAAAGGAATTAACTCTTGCCAGAGAAAAGAGAGTGTGGTAAATAAACAGAGATCAAACAAACCTGCACTGGGGTAGCAGCAATTAAGAGACCAGCAACACCACCTCCTAAGACACGGCCATCTGGCCCAGCTAAGGAGACACTCAATCCACCAGTCCTGCTACGTGGACCGCCACCTTCGGTAAGCATGAATGAACCTGAGAGCGACAAAATTTCGAAACGCCCCTGCAGTTGAGAAGAGAAAGAATAAAACAAAACAGAAAGCCAAGATGGGTAATTAAGAAAGAAATTTATGTAGCAGTCATAATCTTCTGCCTACTCACGACTATTAATTATAAGCCTAAAAACGACTAATAACTAATTAGTTTAGGCATAWATGAAAAGGTGAACTTCCCTATTTGGCTAATAGCTATTAAATAAATAAAAATTACTTCCTCCGTATCAAAATAAATGCAGCATTTGCCATTGAGGGGTGTGACAAAATAAATGCAACATTTCAATTTGGTGAAAATGACGCTCCCTATCAAATTATGGAATATACTTATCCAACTTGTTTTGAATTYAGTTAGATGATGGCATTAACCTTAGGTTTGATATTAAGCATACTGAGCTTCTTATTTAGGAAAAACGGCCAGTAATACTTTTCAAAGCACTAAAGCATTGGTATGGTATGATAAGTTATATATATACATAAATTACATCCTTTAAACCTTCATAAAAATAGTATCATTGTTTATGAAACATACACTGTATGCATCATCCAAACAAGTAGTAAGCCCCCAAAAGGAGMTCAAATATCGCCAATGCACAAAGTTATAATCTAGGGACTAGGGGCAGATTCACACAGCCACCCTGACCATTTTCAAAATGATAAATGAACAACTTTTATTGAAATTACTACACCAGTCACATAAGGAGCACAAATATAGAATATCCAGGTTAAAGTGATGCAAGTAAAGCATATAAGTGCCGTGAGCCCGTGACAAACCTCATATGTCACTGAACCACCAGAAGTCGCTGCTTGACGTAGAGTCACGTTCGATACAGAACCAATTGCAGAAAGTATGCAGACAGCTCTTGGACCAGTTTGAGAAAATGACATGATTCTTGATGATACATCCTGAAGCAACTTTAGAGTTAGTGAAAGTAAAACAGAACTTTATGAAGCTTGAGCCAAGGAAGCACCAAATTAAATGTATATTATTGATATATTCTAATAAAGCTTTAGAAACAACTGGGACGAACTGCAATGGAAGTATGGAACATGATTCCACCTTAATAGCCCAATTACACAATTTCCACGCAGAGTCGCAGAAAAAAAGAGAAATAAAATTGGAATTTTTTGCTTACACAGCCGGATTTATCAGGCGATCATAGATTAAATCATCAGAATATAAATTATAGTGTGGTAAATAAAAAGCGAGAAAACTGATTCTCAAAACCTACTTCATCTGATAACATGATCTAACCAAATTAACGTAACTTTTCTATCTATAGTAACTAAAGAAGTCAGATAGCAGTCATATAATCGTGGCAGGCCTGTTTTGCAATAATTTTTTTAGATTATATTTTCTACAAAACTCCTATCAGAAATTTTATACAAGCCTAACACATTCGTGTATATTATCATTCATAGGGAWTTTTTTATTTTTTTTTTGAAGGAGATAAGATGAAGCATCCTTTTGCTTTATAACAACAGCAGCATATGCCCATAAAATGAAAATGAGTATAACACATTCGGCAGCAATTAAATAGAATACCACAACAGAAAAAATAAATTTGCATTTCTCAAAAACAAGTTAAGTAATAACCACTAGCTCAATGGTCTCTTGCTTTAAAGCTTAACTGKCATAATCAAACAGTCCAGCAGTTAACAAAAGATCATATTCAGATGCTAGTCAGAGCATTTAACAGACTTTATAAWATACAACAGATCAGAATCTATAGATACTTGGATATCCTGATAATAAGCTCAACAGCACCATGATTAAAAWTATTGCTTCTTTTACACATTTGTTTCAAAATTGGGAAAATTCGGCTTGTATAGAGGGACTTTGAAAACCAAAACAGGAATATAACAAAGCGAATTATCCTGATTTATTAATCATACATAAAGAAACATGGAAAAATGATAAACTGCTCCACCACCAACACATAAAATTTTAATGATTAATATCAGATTCTAGATTCATTTTTGGAAAATGAAACTGTAAGATTCACAAGTCATGTCATTTACTAATGCCTTTTGTTTGTAATTATGTACTTCGTATTAAAATTGAGAAATTTAAATAATTAAAATGAAATGACATTTTTTGCTAAGACCAAAGGGAGGTCAATTTATTTGACAAGGTAGACATCTAGTTTCAACTAAGGAAAAAATGGGGAGGAATTCAAGCATTCAACAAATAACTCTATCTTCTGACCACACTATTGATAGGCACACACATTCTGAATATCTCTTCTTTTTTTTTAACTCCAAAGAAAGTTCTTACAAATCCAAAGTTAAGATCAAAGAACCAACAGGGAAACATCTGAAAAAACAAACAAGACAGCAACAACTGAAGAGAAGTAGCAGCGAACCAAAAGTCCCCAGCAAACTGAAGAAAAAACAAACAAGCATACACCAAAGAATCCAACTCCAAGTACAGATTGCACATTCTGAATTTCTGATAGTGTGAATACCAATCTTATAGCTAGACAATTGTCAGAAAAGAAGAGACAGGCCAAATGCACACAATACAGGATAAAGATTCAAGAATACAGATTGCACAACAGCAAATTGACAAATGCTAGTGCAGTGAACTCTTGTAAAGATAACTAACAATATGCATCAAGTTCAATGAGCTCTAAATGTTGGCCAACATTAAATCATTTCTGTCACATTAGGGGTGCATGAAGACACTTGATGTTTACGATCTTCAAAAGAGTTAGGAAACTCAAGAAAAATGATTCTCAAATAATATTCCAAAATTATGTTGTGTTTTTATAGTGAACTAATCAAAGCAACCTGACACCAGATAAAAGGGCTTCAACGCAGAACTTGCTTATGAGGTCTCGAGAGGTCTAAATGAGATATCTGTACTAGGTTTACCATTTATTACGAGTTTATGACAAATTCTCTCCAACTTAATTAGAATTCTAAAAAAGCAAATGAAATTTAGGAATGACCTCGCCAGCATTCACGGTGATGATATGTGGAGTAAAACCGATTCCAAGAGAACCTGCAAAAAGAGACAATATTAAAGAAACTGCAACATGCTAAATCTTAATAGATAAACATCATTCCACGAGAATAATAAATAAATACAAACTTGAAAAAAGGGTGAAATTGTGTGTGTTTAATTATAAGCAAAACATTTTAATCCAAAAATTAAATTTTTAAAGGAAATCAAATTACACACTTACACTTCGTAWGGTTCCGTATTTACAAAATTAAAGACAAAAGAAAAAAAGAAAACCTTTTCCAACCATGGTACTACTATGCTTTAAACACAAAATAAAATATCACCCCTTTCCAAAACAAMGAAGGAAATGAGAAATCTAGTTGCTCTTGAAATGACTTTCTTCCCAACTAGCCGAAACTTAGTTTAAGCTACCGAAGAATACATAAATTTTGCATCGCTGTGAATATAAAGTTATTAACTAGTCTTTATTGCCTCCAGTCCGACAACTACAAATGCAGCATTATCAATGAGGTGTGAATATAAACTAGTCTTAAGGGTTTAGCCATTTAGGTTGCATATCAAGTGCAAATTCTGTAAGAAATGTCTCTCATTGTTTGTCGCTAACAATTTAAGATTAACATCAAAGTTTTACGTTAGTGCCATGCAAAACATATAGTCGCWTACTAATAATCATTAGTATATGATGCATGTTCAATAAAGCATTGAAGAAAAAAAACAAATTCCAATTCCTTATTTATTTAGGCAGCACTCTCTTAGATCATGTCGCTTTTATTACTATCACTACTTTACCACTTTATATTCGTTTTTCATTTATCTCATAAATAGATACAMATATTTCCCGCTAACAAGCTTCCAAATTAAGTGTCAAACATTAATACACACAAAATCTAACTTTTAAGAGCTGGATAACTATATCAGTAGATCCCAGCATAAGTTTAAGCAATTATCCCATGCAACTAAAAAGAGGCAATTATCTTTTTAACACTATAATACTTGTACTTCATATTATGGAGTAGTATAACTAAAAATGAATCAGATACTATGCCACCTCAAAAGGGAGTCATAATAAGAACAGGGAAATGACCTAAAGAAAAGATCAAAGCAACATGAAGGGCAAAGACGTAAATTTATCCAATGCAGGAGAATCTTAAATTCAGACTGCAACAGAACACAGCAAAACAGAACCCAAGTTGCAGAACATGGTTATCAACCCCTTTAAAGTGACATCCACCCTTATAAATACACAAACATACTAGATACTACTACTAACATGTTATAGCAACAAAACACAACATGTTACWAACAAATATATGCGATGTCCGAAAATAATGATATACCAATGAATTAAGTTAAAAAGAACAGAAAATGTTTTACCCATAGCCTCCGACTGCTGCTTTTTGCTAGGACCAGGAGGCCTTCCTCTGGCCTTCCTCGCGGTGGAAGGCGGAGGCGATCCAGCAGCCTGTGGTTGCGGCTGCGTAACCGCAGGCTGCTGCAGCAACTGCGGCTGCGAATGAAACTGCTGCTGCGGCTGCTGTGGTGGCTGCTGCTGAGATTGCTGTTGCTGCTGTGGCGGCTGCTGCTGCTGATGCTGCGACAGCAGATGAGATTGGAGGTGGTGGTGGTGCTGCTGCTGCATCTGCAGCGGAGGTTGTTGCTGTTGTTGCTGCGGCTGCTGTGGCTGCGCCTGTGACAGCGGCTGGGGCGAAGCGACAGGAACCTGGGAAGCATCACTTTCAGTGATATACTTCCTGGGCCTACCTCTCTTCTTCTTCTTTTGTTCTCCCACTGCTGCCATTCCGATTCCCATGTTTGGGACCATTCCTTCGCCATTCCCGTTCCCGTTTTCGCTCCCATTTCCATTCCCGTTACCGGAAACCGGCTTGTACATAGGGTTTCCGTCGGCGCCGAAAGAAAGATGCATGCTTTGTATCACCGGCTGAGAAGGTCCAACCGGTGACTTCTGCACTCCCATGTTGTTCAACACTCCTGCCTCAGATCCTGCCATTTYTCATCAGCTTTTTTTCCCCTTTTTTTTATTTGACTTGAATTCCCTGCAAAATCAAAATCATCAACACATTAATTTCTTCAATTAATTGTTTTATCAAAAGAATCAAAATTGATCTTACATGCTAAAATCTGCAAATTGTTGAACATTTTGGCGTCAATTAAAAAAAATAATAAGTACGATTTTCGCTCCCACAATTTTGGGCAAAATTTTACAGTGAGTGAGATAAACCCTAGTTCAAGTAAAAAAAAAAAGTAGTTAAGCAGATTTTTCTGCTCAAATTAAGTCCAAATTGTTGAAGATTAAGCAATAAAATACGAGAAATTGTAGCCTAAAAATGGTTGATAACAAAAATAAAAATTCCTGAAATTAAAATTAAAAACATTAAAAAAAAAGTTAGAAAATTAAAATTAATATATATAATTTACCGAAATTAATAAAAATTAGACAAAAATGGAGGAAATTAGAGAAAAAGCAGGAAAAATAAAAAATCTCACCTAAAAAATAGGGGAAAATTTCGGCGATGACGACAACAATCAGAGAGATAAAATGAAAAAATGAGGAGAGAGAATTTTTGTTGAAGGTAAAGAAGATGAGTGAGAATGTGAAGTTAAATTATTTTTGAGTAAATGAATTTGGAAAAAAAATATCAAAAAATTACATGATTTTTGTTTCCTTTTAAAAATAAAAAAGAAAAAAATTAAAAAAAAAGGAGATTATATGATTATGCTTTCCTTTTTTTAATGCCTTGCTGATTACGGGAGTTATTATTTATTTAACGTTATTTTCAAAACCATGAAAATAAAATTGTAATAATAAAAAAGGAAATAAGAATTATTAGTATTAAAAAATAGGTTGATAAATGAGAAATGCTTTATTAGTTAGGTGGTGTTTGGCTGGCAAAAAAAGACAAAATATGAGACACTAATGATTATTTTAAAAAATAAATAAAGAGTCGTAATTGTATTTGCTTGATGATAAAAATTAGGCACTTCAAGTCAATTAGTCAAGTGAATCACTGAAAGTGAGATGCTGTTAATGTGTTATGCTGTATTTGTATTGTACTTGGTGTTAACCGGACAGTTTAAATTGATGGTTGATGACCACGAATATGTCTATGGGCTTGGCTCTGATACCATATTAATCGGACCATCTCTACCAAAAAACTTAAACTAATTAGTTGAAGGTTGAGGTTCAGGAATATAATATATACTCTATCACTTGGTGACTCTTTAGTCTTTACTTTAGTTTATTTTCGGTTCCGTTTAGTTTCTAACTAGATTAACACCCGTGCTTTATTCATCAAACTAGATAATCCCCGAGCATTTGCTCAATTCTAAAATAAAATACAAATTGCTCTAAATTAAATCAAAATTTTATCTTTTTAAATTTGTAATTAGAAAGCTTTGTTTTCAAATTTTGTTATAGTTTTATACTCCCTCCGTTTTTTTTAGTTGTTCCAGTTTCTATTTTATTGATGTTTTTAAATAGTTGTTTCCAAACCAATCTAAAAATAACTTTTCAACTTTTACCTACTTTATTTACCCTAACATTAATGACTTACCTCTTTCTAAGTCAACTTTCATTACTTTACCCAATTTTTTCACCCAAAATTACTATATCCCATAAAATTTCAATCACACATTTACTCTTTCCCTAACTTATTCAACTTTTTACCCAACTTACTCAACTATTTTATTCAACTCAATCAACTCTTAAACCGTTCCATAATGGTATGGAACATCTAATAAAACGGAGGGATATAAATTAAGAATATATAAAATTTTAGTCAAAAACACATTTATTAACATTCATTTGATGATTTTTTTTACTTTTTATGCAATAATTATAAGATGTTTTTGGGAGGAAATTTGGAAGGAAAATGTGGGAGTAGGAATTGCTTTAGTAAGAGTTATTAGATTAGATTAGATTTATTTGTAAAATTTGTTTTATAATGATGATTTTATTTTATGGGAAAATATTTGTTAAACGTGGAATAAAGATAGATTAAATAAGAGATATGAAAGAGTTATGTTAAAGAAAATAAATAAATTCTTTTTAGCAACCAATTGAATAATACCAAAAAAATGATGAACTTTCACTTGCTATGTTTATAATTTATACACAATGTACCAAAATAATTTTCTTTTAAATATCCTTTGTTTATCACATAAAAATGATGTAATATATCACAATAATTGATGATAAATAAATGCATAAAGGTCTATTTTCAATGCAATTTGGGAGGAAGAATTATAAGTTAATTTAAGGGTTGTTGTTTCAAAAGTAATACTCCGTAGTTAATTGTCAAATCACATTTTTTAGTTTATATGCATTAGTTAATTTATTTTTTATTTTTTCTATGCAATCATTAATTATTAGGATTTGGGAGGGAAATGTAGGAGGAAAAATTGAAGAGGTGGGGATTGTTTTAGTATAATTATTAGATAATACCCTGTGCGATGCACGTTTTTTAGATTAGTGAATTACTAAAAAATTGTAGCATGTGATTTTCTTATAGAGGTTGTACAAAATTATGTACTCCAGTACTCCGTATTAGGGCTGTGCAAAACCGAAAACCGGAATTTTTCCGATTCGAATTTTCAGAAACGATTTTTTTCATTACGGATTCGATCCGAATTATTCGGATTTGCAAATTTCCGGATATCCGGATTTTTCGAATCGGAAATCCGGATTTCCGGATCGGAATTTACTTCCTTAGATTCATTGCTTTGTTGAACTTTAATGTTATGATTTAATTAAAATTCAAATATTTTGACCACTTATCTTGAGTCTTAATTACTAAATTACTAATCTTAAAATAAAAATAATAATTTCTAAATTACTTAATTGCATGCGTGCTAAGCCCATTTACAATTTCACACGGTAATAAACTAATAAGCCCAATCTGCCATTTTTTTAAAAAAAAAAAAATCGGAAAACCGAATATCCGAATTTCTGAAAAATCGATTCCGGATCCCAGATATGCCTGTTTCATCCACTGGATACACAAGCTTTGTAAATCCAAGGGTATTGTTGTACTTTCCCCATTACTCCAAGCACTAACAGCTCTTTGTCGTTAACATCGTAACGTTACGGAATTAATTACATGTCGGGGCTCAACTGCTTTGAGTGTTGGTCACCGTTTCATTTCAAATCCCCCTTTAGTTGTCCCTTGTCTCCCCCTTCTTCTCTCCCATTCCATTCTTGACTCAACTCTTTTCTTCATCAGGCTCTCCAAGCGGACTCTTGCAATTTCTCCAAATGTTCCTGGTTTTCTGTCCTCATGGTTTCCGTAACTCTTCGGTGGTATAATTTCTGGTATTTTATTTTTTTATCACTTTCGGAATATTATGACTTGCTAATTTAATATCAAATGTATTTGTTATTTGTATTTTCTATCTGAGTTTGTAGTTCCCTTGTTGTTTCATTTTGATTTACTAGYTGTGCTGGTTGCGTTTTTGTTTTTAGTTGTTCATTGTAGTTTTTTTCCCAATAATTTCCCGTACTTCATCTTTTTCCCCCTTTTTGTTAGCAATTAGGGTTTGTCTAAATTTCCCTAAGATTCGTTGTTGTTAAGAAATGGATTTGTTGTGGCACTCCTTTCGATCACTTATATTCATTCGGACCTATTTCTCTGTTATGTGTAGCGGGACATAGTTTAGTTGATTAATTATTCCCCTTTTTCCCCAATTTCATGTTGTTTTGATAACGAGTGAATTCCCTTCACCAATCCTTTATGAAATTTCAATCCTTGTTTCAGGATGCTGAGTTTGTATGTCCTGTTCTTCCTTCCCCCGATGGAGGTTGGTGACTGTTCAGAGTATTCTGCCCATTCTTTGACCTAAACTTTCCGCATTCTTGTTCTCTCGATTCTTATGCAATTRCCCGTGAAATGGTTGAGCCTGTAGTCCAAGATTCAATGTATAATGCTTGCAGTAGGAAGGTATGTCCAAGACTCACTGTGTAATGGTTCCTTTAAGTAATCTTTGTTTCATTTTTCCCTGAGATTTTTAGCTAATGAACTCTGTCTTATTCACCCATCTGTTTMWGAGGAGAAGGAACCTTAATGATGATGCAGTYAGTGAGAGAGTTTATCAGGTCTATTTGTGTTTTTGGGTTTCAATCAATTAGAACATGTGAATGTTTATCTCTGTGTACACCATTCTTAGTTTCTGAAATTTGTGGTCTAGGGTGCTGTAAGGAGTAGAGGTGGAGATTTAAAAGCTTATGGGAAAGTGATTAGTTTCCGTAAATATTCGCGATCGCGGGTAAAGAACTGGTTATCTATATTACTCTTAATTTATTGTTTGATATTCCAATATTGAGTCTGTCTCCTTGGTTGTTCATTGGTTGTTTTCCTTGCTTACATTCGCAGCGACCGAATGTCATATGTAGGGTAGAGTCATTTGGTCGGATTTGTCGTTCATTTGATGAGTCACGGAGACGTTGGGTAATCGAGATGGGGTTTGGTGGTTCATTACACCTTGTAGATATGCGTTTGCCCAGGCCCTTTTACTATTGGCTAATGACGAGGATAGATCCTTGGAATGAGATGTTAGTCGTTGGTGATAAGCAATTCCGATTGTCGAGCAATCAGGTACGATGGATCTTGGGTCTTCCTAAGGGCAAGGAACCTATTC